>PVHX01026554.1:0-20671 GCA_004024805.1 Geosciurus inauris
AAGCAGGTAAAAAACATTTAAGGCAAGAAGAAACAAAAATATTGCTTTGATGGATCATAATGAGCATAATTTTATCATATTTGCAAGCTAGATAGATGTTTGTGGCTTTGGTTCAGCCAACCAGAGGTAACATAATAATAATATTAATGATGATTAACAGATAAACAACAAACAAAAATCCCAAACAAATAAGCCATGCTGGGTTTTGTGCAAAATGCCTGGGTTGGTTATATAAATATTTTTTCATCACACTCCAACAGCATGGTGGGGTAGGCTTAAATGATTAAAATTAGGTCAAATATCTTATTTCTGTAATCCTTCTAAATCAATAAGTGGGAAGAAGGGTAAAAGTAGCATAAAATGAACATAGAGCTCAATATCTGAAGGAAGAATATAATCATTAAAAATCTACAGGAGCTGGGGATGTCACTCAGTGGTAAAGTGCTTGCCTAGCATGTGTGAGTCCCCAAGTTCAATGCTCAGCACTGCAAAACAAAACAAAACAAACAAAAAAATGGATGTAAGGAAAGAAATATATTTCAACCACATTGTTTTGTAAAACATAAAGAATATATGGTTCCAATGAATTCAGAGATAATGTACAGTATGTTATATTAGAGATGAAATAAAAATTAGATGAGAGGTTCATAGAAATGAAAAAACATTGAGAAAGTGAATATATTCTTTAAAACTGTGTTTACAGATAGTAGAAGTTTTGTACATAATTGACTTAACAATTTAAGTCCCAATTTTAAGAAAATAACAGAGTGAAAGTAATCAGAAACAAAAATTTTAAAGACTATCATTAGATTTTCTTACTTATTCAGGAAAATTAAATGTTTGAAAAGCAGTTATTGGCCACTTAGTATTTACATAGCGTATAGTTCTTTGGCTACAGAAAAGCTGACATCTATAGACTAAAAGACCACACAGGATATCTGGCAACGTGATTGAAACAAGACAAGTGCATATCTCTTAATGAGAATGTCAATTCAAGGTAGATGAAAAGAATCTCCCTTCAAAATTTTCATCTGTAGACTTATAAACCAGAAAATGAAAAAGTAATATTTTTTATTATTTTGATGTAAAAATTCTGGGTCCTGGGTTCTCTTTAAAGCCAATTTTCTATTTATATATAAAGACAATGAAAATATATGTCTAAGCTCTTTAATCTATTGGAAAACCTGATGAATATACATTACAGAAAATAAAAACTGACAAACCAACAGTAATTAGAAAAATTGCCTGGCATGGTGACATTGTAATAGAGCATTATTGGATGAGCACAGTGCCTCACACCTGTAATTCCAGTGGCTGAGAAGACTGAGGAAGGAAGATCGCAAGTTCAAAACCAGCCTCAGCAACTTAGTGAGACCCCGTTTCAAAATAAAAAAAATAAAAAGGCTGGAGTATATAGCTCAGTGGTAAAACACCTCTGGGTTCAAATTCCAGTACCAAAATAATAATAATGATAATGATGATAAAAATAATAATTAGAAAAAAATAATTCAGCTAGTTGATTGATGAATCAAGTTCAAGACTACAACAATGGGTATCAGAGAACTTATATATAAAGAGTGACCTTCCAGAATGAGGCTATAACAATGGCTATTTAATATTAAATATTATCATAAAAAAGATAAAAATGTCTTGGGTTTTTAAGTACATGGTTCAAAATAATAAGATAAATAATAGATGCCACCTGTTTTTAATTCATCTTTCTCAGAATAAAAAAATTGACACATCTTAATTCATTTTTTTCAGAATTAAAAAAACTGGCACATCAGTGAGAATGGAGGGTGTGCAGGAAGCAATAAATGAATTATAAAAGCAAAAGATGAACTATAAAAACTTTTCTGGGGTCACATCTTCTTAACTACACAACATGAACTAAGAGGTTCTAAATACCATTTCAGGCAAGTTATCATCTTAGAAATCATGGTGTTTACATGGAGTCTAAAATATTAGGAATTGTGTATCTGATTCTATCTCCTTATCAGAGTATGTTTATAGCTAAAAGCAAAAAAGACATAAAGGATTACTTTAAGTAAATGGAAGACATGAACTTAAACCAGATGTCAGGACTTTTAAGCAATTCTAACTAGAATATAGTACCTAATATTTCAGTTTTTACAGAATAGAAAAATTTATTTTTTCAATTTTTGTTACCTAGGTATCACCATTCTATTTATTAAGATACATTTTATGATAGGAACAAAATGTAATAATCAACTGCTAACAGCAGGCTAAATAGTTTTACATGAATTTATTACATGCATAAGACATTACTTATCTCTCCTAGAAATTACAGCTGGATCTTGGATACCTTATGTTACCTTGCTTCTATGTCTACGAGAGTAGTGCCGTAAAAGGAAATCGAACACATTGGGTAAAATTCCACTGAGAAAGTGATCTTCATCCAAAAGTTGAATTTGCCAAGTAAAAAATAAAATGGGAAGGGAAAAGCAGGCAAATATATACATAATTGTGGCCAGAGTGTAAGGCTTGTGCTTGTGGAAATGAGAGGCAAATTTGGAAAGGTAGACGGGCCTGGAATTTTAAGGGCTTTAGATGTTTCTAAACAACATCTTATTCTCCAACCTTGGCAACATATCTGTTACATAATGTTCCATGTTCAACTTCTTTCTATGGACATTAATTTTCTATTTTTAAATGACACAGATATTAAAATAGATTATTTTCTTTATTGTTTGTCATCCTTAACTCTCTTTTCTCTCTCCAACTCTTTGTGACCTATTAGATAGTGTGTTAGTCAACTTTTCATCACTGTGACCAGTATAGCCAAAAGGAACTATTTGGAGGAGTAATGATTTATTTTGTTCCACGATTTCACAGGTTTGAGTCCATGGTGAACAAGATTCATGGCTTTGGGCCTGCATGAGTTAGAATATCATTGTGGAAGGGTGTAGCAGAGAAAGCTGCTCAGCTCCTGGCATCCAGGAAAACAGAGAACAAGGAAAGGAGCAGAGACGAGAGATAGTCCCCAAAAGCATGCCCCCAGTGACCTACTATGCCCCACCTGGTTTCCACCATCTCCCAGTAGTCTATTCAGATTTCCATGGTTTTACCCACTGATGAAATTAGAACCTTTATAATCTAAGCACTTCCAAAAGTCCCACATCTGCACGTTGAGGCACTCGGGACCAAGTCACCACCTGAGACTGTGGAGGTCATTCCAGAAACAAAACCTATAACAGAGAAGGTGAGTCCTAGAAGGCTTTATCTTTTCCCCTGCTTTTCTCCATCCCCATCCCCGTCTTCCCCAGCCCACCTGCTTCTTGGCTACCATAAGCTGAGTGGCTTTCCTCTACCACACCCTTCTACCATGATAGTCTGTCTCACCTCAGGCCCACAGCCATGGAACTAGCTGACCATGGACCAAAACTCTGAGCCAAAATAAATCTTACCCCCTCAGTTGTTTCTGTCAGGTATTAGAGTCACAGTGATAAATAAAATGAATTAACACAGGTAATAATAAAGATAATTGTTGCTGTGACCAATGTAAAATCATTGTAAACCACCTTCTTAAAAATCATCCTTTTCAGGAAAAGAAAATTGCTAGCTGTGTTTTTTGAACTATAATAATTAAGTGACTTTATGACTTCAATTGTTTGTCTTCTTACATTGAAAAATAGAAACTTTGGAAAGCGAAGCCATGCTATGGATCTTTAGGAAAGAATTAAGGAGTATCCACTAAGATCACCTAGGGTAGTTCTGTTTTATGTCTGTTTTCCTGGTGTTACTAATAAGCATGGCTCTTCTCACTCTGAAAATGTTCCAGATTATAATTAGGTTGTCTATCTAGCAAAACCTATTTTAGTATTTTTTCAGAATATTTTAACATAGACTATAGTACCATGCAAAAATTTTATATATATGAATATTTAAACAAATTTGGAAGTCCCAAATATGATTATGAAGTATATGAAAGTATACACAGAAATCTAATTCAGAAATAATTTTTGTTTTAAAGTCATTCTCCTCATTTTATTACTTATCTTTGGGATGATTGCTTTTAATTATTTGCATATGATTCAACTTGTATATCCTTCTCATAATTATTATAAGGCACGGCTCCTTGCATCAGTCAGCTGTGTCATGGTGTGGCATATTCTAGTCAGAAGCTGAAAACATGCAGCAAAGATCAGCACGGAATATACTAAGCGGGCTTCATGATCACGACCCAGTGAGCTAATATCCAGGGAAAATTCACCCTGGAATGTACAGCTATAATTCTGCCATTTATTTCTTACTGGACTATTAGCGATGTCTGGGCTGTACTAGGAAGATTCTCATGATGTCATACTAGAGAACTGATGTTTGCATTGCTTGCTAGAGGCATTACTTTACTTGTAATGAAGCAGCAAAGTTATGTCTTTCTAGAAAAATATTTTCCATTTTGGAACATTGTTTGCAAATACTACAACAAAAACAATGATATCAGTAACAATTACAGCCTGTGATTAGTAACTATGCAGAAACTCATATAAAGAAAAGTAATAAAGTATTGCACTAAGAGTTTCCTGGGCTAAAATGTAAACCACAGTAAGTGTTTTCTTAAAGAAGCAAGTGAAAGATGGAAATGGAAAGAGAAATAAAGAAGAGAGCCAGATGTATCTCTGTAGAGAAAACAGAATCTTTAAGATAAAGAGGAAAAAAAGCTATAAATGTCTCAAAATAGAAATACTGAATAAATTTATAGTAAATCATTAACTTTCATGTTTATGAATAGTAAATTTTTATAGAAAATATAATAACAAGCAAAACATCTTTGCCTCTGCAAATTTGCCATGGAAAAAATTACATTTTCTACAAACAGACAATCACCTTTGGTTGTAAAATCATGGGTATTATTTATTTATTCCACATACATCTTATGAAATTTGAAAATTTCTATAATGAACATTAGCTTCATAGTCGGACATTTAAAATATTATTTATAATGTTTTTTTAATAATAAAACTCTATAAAGAAGTGACATTTTATTGTCTCAGATATTTATTGTAAACCAATCTTCCATTTACAACTTAAATGTAGGGAAAATATTCCATCCTGTTGGGTTCAGTATGATTGAGTTCACCTGTGTGATATAAAATGCATTTCTATTAGTTTGTGTGGCCATAAAGTCAATAAAGGGAACAGCAGTCTTCCCCATAGAATGCTCACCTACTGTAGTTTTCAGCTTATTATATAGCAAAGAGGAACAAAATACTCATAGTAACAATGTATTTTTAATAGGTTCTCAAGCTGTCCCTTTCACAAAGAGTTGTGGCTGAATACAGATGTGGCTGCTGTGAGGTTTTATATGGGTGGACGGACTGAACAAAAACCAGGTAGGGAGACATTTATCTAACACAAATGCGTGGGCTCCTCAGGCGTAATGCCTACTGATTTTCCACTGGGTTACTAGTTCTGTTTTCCCTGAATATGGCTCAAATTTCATGGGCAAAATGCTTTCTAGAAAGCAAAGCAAAGATTTTAAAATGTAAGTGTTAGAAATAAAGGCAAATACTTAGGGGAATTGACTAATTCACACATACACAAATCATTGCAGGGATAAATGGTAAATATCATCATAGACTCAGATGAGGTAAGTACTCATTGATTCAAATTTAATATTAAAAATGTAAAGTTATGTTTAAAATTAGGTAGAATAAGACACGATATTTGGAAAGCACATTTCCTCCTCCTAGCGGTTAGCTATGATACTAAGAAAAATTTCCTTTGTCCCATTTAAATCCTCCAATTTTAGAGCTCATGCCTATATTCTTTTAGTTGGAACTGATGCATAGTTCCTCAATTCAGTTAGAGAATAGAGTCTAGGTGAAGCAATGATTGTCAATCAATGTAAATGCCTAGGATGTTCTGGAAGTTTACAAAACAAAAACTGGATGATGTAATACTGTCCTCAATTCCTAGTGTATCTTCCAATGTGCCACTTCTGATTAGTGCTGAATAATAATAATAACGATAATAAACCTCTCCATTATAAGAAAATATGAGTGCTTATGAAGTATTTAATGGTCAGTAACTATCTTAATATATGGAGACAATAAGTAGTGGTGAGGATTATGGCAACTTAGAGAAGATTTCTATCTGAAGGAAGGTAAGGGGATTCCTACTAAGCTAAAGTAAATTGTTGCTGTGAAAAATCCATAAGTCCAACATTGTCAGAGCTCCAGATATTTCAAGAAATCCTCCATTAACATTGAGAAAAAGCAAGTTTAGCACTAAAATGTGACATAAGTGTGGATTTTTTGGCGTAAAACAAAAAGTATCATGGGATGTGAAACATCTATTTACATTCTCTGATCTGACACTTGAATAGGGGATTTAAATGTGAATTATTCAGAGGCAATAGATGTTATGTGTAAAGTGTGTAATCTCTAGTCCAAGTGGCTGGATGGCATTTGAGCTTTTCCAGGTGCAAGTGGTTTAACCTTGGGGATAACCTTAGCACATGCACAGACTTTAAGAGAACAGGAGTAAGTGTTACAAAGTTAGGTAATTAGAATGGAATGGAGGCAAAGGAGCTGCTAATATTTTTGCTCCTGAGAGATAAGGAGAAATGATACTCATCTCTTTATCTCTAGATCATAACATAGAACAGATACTTAGAAAACTTGTGTAATGGTAGAATTGTAGGGAAAGCCACAACTCAAAATTGGAAAGATTCAAACTTAGGCCATTGTTGCAGTACTTAATACTGTATGTATGACCCTGGATACCAGATTTTCTGAAATTGGAAATAGTAATCCCTAATGTAGTAGAGTGGGAATGGAAATTAAAGTTAAAATGTGTATGAAAATCAGTAGGACAAAATCAAGGACTCTTATGTCCTTGATCCTCTGGTATTACTTCTTTGATAATGTTATCTTTCATGGCAAATTGATTTTGCATGTGTAATTATGTTGATTTTAAAGTAGACAAATTAAAAGGCTTAGGGTTCTCTAATCAATTCACATGAGCTCTTTAAAGGTATGAATTTTCTGCTGCTGGTGGCAGATGTCAGAGAGACATGAAGCATGAGAAAGACTTGAAGGCCTACAGTTGGCCTTCAAGATGGAGGAGGTTCTATGAGAAGAAATTCGGAATGGCCCTGTGAGCAGAGAACAGCTTTTAAATCCCATTGCACGTGGACTATCTCCATGGGAGATTTTAGTATAATAATGACATGCTGAAGATCCAAGGCAGTTCTGTGTCAACTTGGCTCATGCTGACCAGTTCTAACTGGAACTTGTTCTCCTAGTGTTTTTGATTGAAGGGGCTTTGCTTCTTATTATCTTATCTCCCTGAGTCATGGAATTTGATCTGTGTAAAGATCACAAAATTTCCACCTTTAGGGTAACTGGTATTTTTCTTATTGGCCAGGAATAGCCTTTTGGGTCTGAATTTCTCCTGAAGATAACAGGTTGTTTGCTGAGGAATGCAGCATATTCTATTAACGACAGTCAGTCAGGGCCAGAGTTACCTCAGGCAAATTGTCCTTCAACAGAAAACATGTGGGGGTCAACATTGTAGGTCCAGTACATAGCAACATCCTCCAGATCTCACATTCCCTTCACTTATGTCTATCTGCCAACCTAGACTTGTGAGAACTTAGAGCTGAGAATCCATCTGGGCCTGCCTGGATTTGTAACCTGTAGAACTCTGAGCTGATTGATACATAGGTATCTTTTAAGCCACTAAACATATGGTAATATTTTACACAGAAATAGAAAGCTAATATCGCATGCAAATTGGATAACACTTAGTAGCTACATATTAAATGTTAACTATTATTACAATTAAATATTTGTTCAGTGAATCAAGATTGAACATTTAATGTTAAAATTCTTCCAACAGGCAAAATCAGTCCAGATATAGTATCATATTTACTTTTCATCACTTAATCTTCTAAATGCTGAGATTAAAAATAGATGCTTTATAGAGAAAACAGCATAAATACACTGGAATGAGTGTGGAAAAAGAAAAGTAAATGAACTATTCCTGGGGTAATTGAATTATTTAAAATAAGTAATTCCTAGGAATATTTTGTGGCAGAACAACCAATACTTTTTCTGTAGTTATTTTTGACACATCTAGTCCTTCCTGAATTGTTTGGAAAAATTTAAATTTCAAAACTGTGTATTCCATTGTTGGATGGCCCTTTATGAATTGGAGGTCATTTAGGATCTACCTTCTAGAAGTTCAGTTCCTAACACACAATGTGTGGATTTGATACTTTCTACATTCTAATGTCTAACATGTAGCAGGTACTCAGTGAATATTGATAAAAAGAATGTGTCCAGTGGATGACTTCAACCTCCTGGTTTTGACAACCTTTAAAAGGCCACTTATTTTAGTGTTTAGCAAAAGGGTGCTTGAACAGATTGATGAATAAAATAATGATATTTTTCTCTCACCTCTTAAAATAACAGCATCTTCTTTTTATTTAAATCTACTCTCCCCTCTCCTCTACTAATTTTTCAAATTATGTATCTCCCAAAATAGCTGAAAGCATTGCTCAGAACTGCTCCCTACAGTCATATTTTCAGAACTTACTTTTCCAGTGTTTTAAAAATTTATGTTTTTTTTTTTTTTTTTTATGACATCGAAAGTAATTGAACATGCCTGGGTGTCTTTAGTATCGTACGAACTTCTAAGAAAGTGATAGTAAAGCAGAATGTATGACTATCTGGTATAACACCATCCCTAGTATCTTTCTATTAATTTTTAGTGAAGTATTAATAATTTTATAAAATAGGCCACTAAATGTACTAAAATATATTCAGCTACATATTATTCAGAATCTTCAGATTCAAGGAAAATAAAAATTAAAAAAAGAAGAAGCAAAAAAAGAAAGATAGAGGGCTAAAGTCATGTGTATGGCTAACAGCAAATTATTCACTAAAAACAATTAACTAAAATCAGACATGTGTCTTCACAGTGTACTGCTAATATTTTAACAAGGGTCCACTTCATAATTTGAATATAAAATTCGCTGTTTCTTGATCACTGGCAACTAATTTTAAAACTGTCATGTTTTCATTTCTTTGGTTTTTTTTCTTCCTTCCTTTTCTCCTACTTCCCCTCTACAATCATAGGGAAGCAAGAGTAACATTCTTCACTGAGTTATTTGTCCTTCAGCTCACTGTTGACAACAGTAAAGAAACTCTAGACCTTGAAACTAGAACAATAGCTCTTATAAAAATAAAAGTGAGACATCAATTAGATCTTTTGATAATGATACGGGGAAAACAGCCCTTGCAACTTCCCTTTTTAAAGCCCTGGCAGAATGGCAGCCTTTGTGATTGACTTATTTCACCTAGCATCATACTCTCCAGATCCATCCATTTACCTGCAATAATGCCATAATTTCATTTCTCTTCATGCCCTTTTCTGAGTTACTCCATGATGAATAGAACAGTAGTCTTCAGGCTGTGCTCTACCCAAGTTACTCCATTTTATAAAGCAGTCACTGCCATTATGTTTTAAACACCTTTTTTTTTGCCACTGTCACCAAAATACTTTAAACAATTGTAGAGGAGAAAAAGTTTACTTGGGGTTTAGGGTTTCAGCGTTCTAGATAGATAACTGATAGATAGATAACTGATTTCATTGCTCTAAGGAGAGGCCGAACTTCATGTTAGAAAGGAGTGAAGGAGGAAAGTAGCTCAAGACACAGCAAACCGGAAGTAGACAGAGAGCTCTGCTCAGCTTGGACAAAGCAATATACCCCAAAGGCACACCCTCAGTAACCTATATTGTCTAGTCATAACTTACATACCTATAGTTACCATTCAAATAATCCATTCAAATGGATTAATGCACTGATTAAAACTCTCATGACTCATCACTTCACTTCTAAACTTTCTTGTATTTTTCTTACACTTGAAATTTTGGAGGGACACCTAATATGTAAACCATAACACACAAGTTAGTCCATTTAGAGTATAAGTACTGAAGTAAAATAGCTAATTTTTTAAAATTTTGTACAAGTAGACAACCACCATCTTCCCAGAAAATCCATAAGGCACCAGCCAATAAATAAAATAATTGTAGCCGGGCTTGGTAGTGCTGGCCTGTAATCCCAAAAGATCAGGAGGAGGAGGCTGGAGGATCGTGAGATCAAAGCCAGCCTCAGCAATTTAGTGAGGCACTAAGCAACTCAGTGAGACCCTGTCTGTAAATAAAATACAAAAAAGTAGGGCTGGGGATGTGGCTCAGTGGTAGAGTGTCCCTGAGTTCAATCCCCAGTATCCTCTAACCCCCAAAATTATGCTAATAAAAATGACCACTTGTGAACATATCAAATTAAATCTGAAGCACACGGATGTATGTGTGTATCAAATTTATACCAGAAAAACCAGGCCATGAACTTATCAAACACATAAGACTACCAAATGCAGCAAACCCCTCATCCAAAATCCATTAAAGAAGGAACATCTCAAGACTGAGTACCCTGGCACACTGACTGTTACCTGGCCATTTTTCACAAGCCTTGCCCAGGAAAAATGCCACAGCAATGAACCTCCAAATCTCTATTCTCAGGCTTCAATATATTATGGTTTATCCTCTCCTTGAGGGCCACACATGCCCCACTCCAAGCTAATACTCCAAGCTGATGCTCTGAAATTGAAACTGCCTTCTGTCCAGACCCTTGCCTAGAACATATGCATTGGTATCTGCTGACCATCTTTGCCCTCAGTTAGTCTCCTAAACCCCTGTGGCTACCTTAAACCTTAGCCTTTCTGTATACTACACATATAATTGTGTAGAGTGTGATGTGTGACTTAAGGGTTATAGATGTTAGTTATTAAGATTGGAATAAACGAATCTGTGATTGCCTGTCTTATGACTCTCAGGTGACCCATGAATATTCAAGGAACTGCAATAACTGAAAGAGGGTTTGGACTATGAATTTATTGTGATTCAATAAATTCTGACATTGTGGAAAGACACAAACATGTTTGGTCAATGTTAATGGCATAGCTCACTCCTGACACCTACAAGAAATAATATAAGGATAATACGCGAGGTCTAGAAACACTTGTGCAATTTGTGTAGCTCCACCCTGTCCTCTTCTAGTCAAGCCCCTATCTACAGTCTCTTTATAACTATTGACAACCTGATCAAGGAGTCGCTGTCTCTCCCTCTGGAAATGACCAGGATTCTCCTTTGAATGTGTATATTTCTTACTTTACTCCAAAATATACCTCTTTTTTGAGATAGCCTACATTCTTCTCTTTTCTCTTTTTCTGCAATGCTGAGATCAAACCCAGAGCCTCATGAATGCTAAGCCAGGGTTCTACCTCTGAGCTACACCCCCAGCCCCAGCATTCTCCTTTGAATGTTTATCTGCTTTCCTAAATAAATCTGTTTCTGAACGGAATGTACTGAGACTTCTTCATATATACCAAGGACCCCACCCGTCCTGAATCAAGGTCGCTCTCTCTAGGAACTCTCTGGTGACAACTAGATAAAGAAAACCTGATTAAGCTTTTTATGCTTATCACATAACAACTTCTTTTGGAGACTTTTTTTTGTTTTGTTTTTAATTAGAGCTTTATAATTATACATAGTCATCGTGTTCATCCCAAAAAACTCATATACTACTGAATGTTTTAAATAGAAAGGGAGGAATTATAACAAGAGGTGGCCATTGTTGTAAATTCAAAATATATTTGGTGAGTGAATGGCCTGCTCTTCATTTTCCACTTGGCTGATGTCACACTATTCCTAAGCCGAATCTAAACTCTCACTTTGAGGTATTTATCACAAGACACTATTTCACTGATGCATTCCATTGCTTAGTACTTTATTAGCTACTGAATTCAGTGTTTAGATCCATGTCATGTGACACTTACAGTTTGGAATAATCTGGGGAAGGTTAAGTGAAGTAGGGTAAGAGTCTCACATCATGCAGGCTATGTTAGATTTTCCCTGTTTGAGATTTGGACATTGGCAACTTCTGATACCAATGATTTAAGGTCAGATCAAACCTGGGAATTACTGTGTTATAAGCAATTAATGTATCCTTTGAATTTCTCAAGTATTTGGGATGTTAGACTTCTGTGGCTATTTCCCTACTTGAAAACAATTAAAAACATTTCAGAACTCGTAATGAGGAAGAAAAAATCTCAAAAATGTGGTGGTAATTTTGACTTTGATATCGTTCAAAAAACACTCTGAAGTTAACTTCAAAAGAATAAACCAATAGACCTTTTGTACTCTAAAACTGCATCATGAAAATCCTCCAACAAACAAATAATTAATTAACAATAAATAAATAGCCATAACCTACATACAACAAATTAAACAATTATAATTTCTCTACATACTAAAACAATGCTAAGTGTTATGATATATATATATAAATTAATTATATATATATATATATAAATTAATTAACAGAACACCTATGGAATCCTCCTGTAGAGAATTCTGAACAAAGGAATCTGATTTAGATATTGGCTTTGATTCTAACAAGAGTCAAACCAGATGGTATTATTTTGTAGATGAGGAAACTGAGAAATCACACAACTTCTAGTCATTTCAACATCAACTGTAGAGAATGTGCTAAGTCTGAGCTCTCCTAAGAAAGACGGAGAGTAAAAGAAATTGACTCACATGATTATGGAGACTGAGAAATCCCACATTCTGCCATCTGCAACCTGAAGGTTCAGATAGCCAGAGGTAGAATTCAGTTTGAGTCCAAAGGCCAAAGACTAGGAGACCCAATGGCATAGTCCTCTATGCCAAGGACCAGAAAACACTCAAAGGTCAGTCAGGAAAAGGGGTGAATTCCTCTTTTCATTTTCTTTTTCTATTCAGGTCTTCAGTGCATTGTATAATGAACACCCTCATTGGGGAGAGTAATTTGATTTCAAAATTCTTTGGTTCTCATGATGATCTCCCCTAGACCCTCCCTAACAGATACCAGAAATAATGTTCAGCTAAATATCCAGGTGTCCCTGATTTAGTCAAGTTGACACATAACGTTGATTATAACAACAGATTAAAATGGAAATCGCTGATCTTTACTTCCAGAATTTTCTGAATCAATAGATTTGGGGTAGAATGTCAGACTTGTTTTTTTTTTTTTTCCCCATTGAATTCTCAGTTGATGCTGACACTTCTGGACCAACAGCCACACTTTGAGAACCACATCACATGAACTTCAATACTTCACTCAGAAGGTATTTCACTCCTCCAAAGCCTCTGTGTTTATCAATATCTCTACATCTTTTTTTCCCACTCCCTTGCAGTTTGATTTGAAATGTCCTTCTCACATTTTTGCATTACCTTTTAAGAAATAAAATATTATAATACAATATATTTAGTTATGACTGTCTAAATCTCTTTGACTCCCACACACTACAAAATATAATTCTCGCTCTCTACAAGTATGGAAACATACTTGAATCTTAATGATCTTACGTGACCAATGAGCCTACCCACAGAATGTTCATCTATAAAGTTCAAGGATTAAAAAAATAATTTCTTAAAAATTTATTAAATTCCCATGTTTATAATATATATGATGGCACTTATTGGGGAATTAAAATTATATCTGGATAGTTTTTATCATGGCTCAGTGTAGTAACTCTCATACAAAGAACATTCAGTAGATATTTGATAGCAAAGAGACATACGGAAGACTGTAAGAACTAATTTTCAGTTACTTCCTGTTCTTTGAAATGGGGTACCACAACTCAGATGCACATCTCAGGAAGGATGGGAGAAAGAGAATATATAAAGTAGCTCAAAAAATGAACTATGTGGAAAATATTAACAACACGAAGCACAAAAGCTCCTCATTTTTACTGAGGATCAGTCTATGATAGAGAGGATGAAGCTGGGAAGAAACTACAAACAGAGCTTTCACAACTATGTATTGCCATTATTACCTTCAGCAGAAAACTGGGACAATAATAATGCATTAGGGTTCTCTGGAAGAACAAAACTAACAAGATATGTATATGTATGATTATAAAAGGGTATTAATTAGATTGTCTTCCATGATCAGAAGTTTGATAGTCCCACAGTGGACAACTACATGGTAGGGAGCCAGAAGAACTGGTAGCTGCTCATTCAAAGAAGCTAGAGTCCAAGCTGGATTCCTAGAACAAGAGGAACCAGTGTTACAGCCCCAGTCTGAGACTAAGGGCCAGTCAACTGTCTGGGAGTTGCTGGTGAGAGTCCACATGTGAAGAGCAAAGGAGCAGTAGTCTCACATACTCAGGAAATGGAAATAACAATTCATGACCCTACTCAAGAAAAATGAAGTTTAAGAGCAATTCTGTTAACAAAGAAATCAGGAAAACCATCCCTCTCACAATAACATCAAAAAATTGGGAATTAATCTAACCAAGGAGGTAAACAGTCTTTACAATGAAACTTATAGAGCACTGAAGAAAGAAATTAAAGAAGACTTTAGAAACTGCAAAGACCTACCATGTTCTTGGATAGGCAGAATTAATATTGTCAAAATGGTCATATTACCAAAAGCAATATATAGATTGAGTATAATCCCCATCAAAATACCAATGACATTCTTTACAGAACTAAAGGGAAAAAAAACACAAAAAACAAAAAACACAGTTCTAAAATTCACTTGGAAGAAAAAAAGACCCAGAACAGCCAAAGCAAATCAAAACAAAAAGAGCAATCCAGGAAGCATCACAATACACAATCTTAAATTATATAACATAGCAATAGTAACAGAAACAGCACAGCATTGGCATAAAAATTGACATGAAGACAAATGGAACAAAAGACAGAGACAAACCTGTATACCTACAGCCATCTGATACTTCGCAAAGGGGCCAAACATATACGTCAGCAAAAAATAGCATTTTATCAAATGACTGGAAAACTAAGTATTCATATATAGAAAAATAAAGCTAGGTTTCTGCCTCTTAGTACAAAAGTCAAATCAAAGTGGTTCAGACTGAGGAATTAAAGAAGATATTTTGCAACTGCTAGAAGAAAGTATAGGGTCAACACTCCATCCTATAGATGCAGGCACTGACTTCCTCAACAAGATCCCTAAAACTCAAGCAATAAAACCAAAAATCAATAAGTGGGATGCCATTAAATTAAACAACTTCTGCACATCAAAGAAAAAGATTAATAGTGTAAAGAAGGAGGCTACAGAATAGGAAATATATCTTTGCCACCTGCTCCTGTAACAGAGGATTAATATCCAAAATATATAAACAATTCAAAAAACTCAACACCAAGAAAAGCAAATAAAATCAATAACCCAATCAATAAATGGCCAAAAGAACTAAACAGACACTTCTCAAAAGAAGACAAACAAATGCCTGACAAACATATATAAAAAAAAAGTTTCAACATTTTTAGCAATTAGAAGAGTGCAAATCTAAACTACACTAAGATTTCCTCTCACTTCAGTCAGAATGGAAATGATTCAAGACCACAAATAATAAATTCTGTGAGAATGTAAGAGAAAAAGTATATGCATACACTGTTGGTGGAACTGAAAATTAGTACATCCACTCTGGAAAGCAGTATGGAGTGGTTGCCATTAGAAATGGAAACACCACATGACCAGGTATACCATTCCTTTGTATTTATCCAAAAGAATTAAAATCCTCATACTCTAGCAGTAAAACTATTTCATTGCTTCTAGCAGAACCATTAACAAAAGTGAAATTATGGAATCAGCCCATCAATAGATAAATTAGTCAAGAAACTGGTATATATATACAATAGAGGTTTACTCACACATAAAGAAGAATGATATTATGGCATTTGCTGGAAAAAGATGGAACTAGAGAACATCATGCTAAGTAAATAAGCCAGACTTTAAAAATCGAGGGTCAAATATTTTCTCTCACTTAGAAGAAGAACAAAATAAGGAAAAGAAGGCAGTGTGTGAAGGGTCAGGTATCATGAAAACATAGGGAAGATCAAGTAGTAGAGGAGATGAAAGGTGAGAAAGGAAGAGGGATAGGAAAGGGAGAAAAGATGGAATGAATTTAACAAAATCACATTATATGCATATATGAATACACCACGGGACATTTTACCTTTATGTATATGTAGAAAGTTCCATACAAAAGTAAATTAATATATGAGAGAAAGAAAGATCAACAGAGAAAAGGATGGTCAATATAGGGAGGGGATGAGAGGGGAAGGAAAGTAGGAAGTAGAGATTTAAATCAAATTCCATGCAGGTGTGATTTTGTCAAAATGAACCCAATTACTATCTAAGTATAACTTTAATGCTTTAAGAAAAAAAAAAAAGATGTGAATTGGATATTTACTTTTTTAGCAATAACACAACCAATCACTTTTCATATTGTCATAATATTTTTTTTTACCTAATGGGAGTTTTTGGATTTAAAAAATTATTTATTTATTCTACTTAGGTATACATGACAGCAGAATGTATTTTGATTCATTGTACACAGATGGAGCACAACTTTTCATTTCTCTGGTTGTATGTGATGTAGAATCACATCATATATGCAGTCGTACATGAAGCTAGGGCTATGATGTCCATCTTATTCCATCATCTTTAATTTTTAAATACTCAAATATTATGTCTTTAATATGTTGAAACAGTGTAATTGTAATAGACAACATAATTTTGAGATTTGTCTTCATTATTATCATAATCTCCATCATTTGATTAACTGTAGGATCAACAAAATCTAAAATCAAACCTTGGTGGGGGTGGATAAAGAAGAATGGAGCTTGCTTATACTGGGGCTTTCTCTATCTTCTGCTTTTTGTTCCATCTGGGTCCCCAGCCTTATGGCCAGTGCTGCCCATGTTCAGTGCAGGACTCCCTCACCCGTTTGCTCTCCCATGTGCTGTCTCTGGAAACCCTTTTCTGGACAAATCTAGGAGTTTCATAAGCATCTCTTAATCCAATCAAGTTGACAATCCTGATGAGCCATCACAAATACCAAAAGCCTCAGATTATTGCCAGCATTAAAAGACATAATGCATTCAAAGTACTTAGAAAACTCACTGAGATTCTGGGACTAGATCTGTAAAACACACACAAAGTAAATAATGTTTATGATTCACTGTGGAGACCCCTTGAAAATGTCTGCCACGTTCAAAGACTAGAAACAATTGCCTCCTGAATTTACTTTAATTTTGTGAGAAAATTAGTTTGGCAAATGTGCCCATTTTATTATCCTTGCAAATCGACACCGCCAAGGGCATAACTGTTCCTCAAGTCGAGTGTGAGGGTTGAAAGAGTCAGATAATTTTGAAAGGCTTCTTATGACAGTTTAAAATTGCTGTTACATTCTAACATTCACAAAATACGAAAGATTAAAAATGCAGAGTCTGTGTGTCAAGGAAGGCCACGTAAAACTTGAAACCAGACAGGAAAATTTCAAAACAGCAGGAATCATAGCTTAATATATTTTCTTCACTTCTGGTTACCAAGCTATTATTTATTTGGGCTAATATGCCAGCCTTCTCTATGAAGAAAAAGTAGAAATAGATGGAAATTGATGTGCATACAACAAAGCGACCTCCTGAATTTTCCCTTTAAATGGGGTGGCAGTTTACCAGTATACCCCATTTTATCAGAATAACATTAAAATATTTGGCATGTGACTAAAAATGCATTGCTGTATCACTTTTTTAAATGAAGCTTCTATACATGGAGTAAACACTGTTGTGTTTTCATGGAATGTTTGCATCTAACTAAGCTCAATAACCTCAACAAGTCACTTAGCCTCTTAGAACCTCAATTTCTTTTATCTGCACAATGAAGATTATGGTGCTGCCCTTCCTCCAAGAGTAATTTCAAGGACCAAGGAACTTTTTGATGAAAAATGTATTACATATATGGATTGTAATATTCTAGGCTTCAAAAATATGAAAGTGTCAAAGTGTAATATCTTATTTTCCAATTCTCTCAATCTTGGAAGATCTAGGTGACCATCGTTTGAATACTTGACATTGAAACTTGTATTTCCTTTTTAAAGAACTGTAAGCATACCCTCTCCCACCCCAATCAAGTTAAGGTAATGTTCATATTAGAAGTGGTTAGAATGCATAGCAAATCGTCTTGCTATCATAAACAACATTTTAAAGTTAAGGGCAAAGCTGAGCATAGAACAGCAGAGACCTATTCATGTTATAGTGAAGAATAACCATACAAGGCTGCAAAATTGCCAGATCACTGAGTGCTCTTGGATAAGATGATAAGATCGCAAATTCATTGAACCAGAGATTCCTGATATAACCTGTTAACCAAGAGTCATGATAATGACTATGGCATGTGAAAACCAGAGATGTCATGTTTGAGATTTAAATTCTATCATGGGGGGGATACTCCATCAATTACATTTTTTCTCTGCGGCCCATTCAGCAAAATAAGATTGACAAGTGAACCTGCACATGGCCTTGGGAATGTCTTCAGGCATTTTGCTTCTAATTTCAGATCCTATGTTCACTCAGTGCTTTGTGTCCAGCCACTTTCTAATAACTATACATACAACCAGAGAAGGGATTCCGCAGACCTCCATCCCAGCAATGGGGGATCAAGTGGCCCCCAACGAAGCCAATCAAAGAGAGAAAGTTCACTTTCTTAGCTACCTACTCCCACTCAAATCTATCTTATAGACCATCAGTCTCCCTCATGTAATGATGGTGGTGATGAGAAATGATTCAACACGAAATTTCTCTGTTCAAATCTCTATTCTGCCTCTGCAAGGAATTATCTGCATCTATAAAATGGAAACAAGCTAAGGTTAATTGGAAGATTAAATAAGATAAAAACAAACACAATTCTTTGCAGAGAAAATAATAGCAACATTAATAATATTAGTTTATTTTATAAAATATTTTAGAGTACTTTAAAAAGGTTATTTGGTTGTTGGCACAATAGAATGTCATGCTCCTTAATTCCCTTTTAATGAAAACTAATGCAGAAATTTCTAGGGGAAGAAAAGGAAGTTTGCTGAGCTCAATTGTAGTAAATATATATATATATATATAAAATATCACTGTATTATCTATTACAGAAACTTTGGGTCATAACTCTTATCATTTGCATTTTATAGATGAGGAAATGGACATGAGGAAGATACTTAAGGTCATACGACAAGAGACAGAACTAAGATAGTAATAACAATGTGATCATAATGTATAACAACAAAAATTAACATTTTGGCAAGCTTACTAAGGCTCAGACCTCTTGCTGAAACTTTTACCCATATTGTTTAATTGTTTGGTTATTTGCCTATAAGAATAAAATTAATATTTAAAGCTGTGGTTCTCAACCCTTACTATGCATTAGAATTACCGCCAGCACATTTTAGAAACACTGAGACTCTGCACCCAACCCAACACTTTGTTCTAATTAGCTATTATAAAACTACCAGGCAATTCTAGCTTGCAAGCAAGTAGAAGACAACCACCCTAGAGTGTAAGTCACCTGTTGAAATTACTCACATTCCCAGAGCTGTGATCCTTCTCCAAACTTGCCACTTGAAAACTCTTACTCTTAGACTCTGTAAAATTCTAACTCCATATTCCTTTCACTGTGCCAGTTGCTGTCCCTTCTTTCCCAAGCACATATTGTCTTGGCTTTGCTACAGACTTTGGCTTCACACTGAATTCTTTTAGCACCTGTTTCCACTCCCTCCCCTCCCCTTTGGGCACAAGGAGAAGGGAATAATTCTGTTTCAGCAGAGTTATTAGCACCTCCTTGTCAGACCAGATCTCACATTTCCTTGCCTATAATATGTCTCTGCTCCTCGACCACAGGGTGCTAGTCTAATGCGGAAGCTGGCTCACGGGAACAAGAAGAGTCGCAAAACATAAACGTGATGTTTAAGGCGCTAGCTATTATTAAGCTGGCTTCTTGAACCTCTAGCTTCCCAACCCACAGTATCAGATAAAGCAGAATTATAGCTGGAGATTTTCTAGCTAGAACATGTATATGAGATGATCTCATCACCACTGCATCAGAATTAGCTTTGGGTAAGAATTGTTAAAAATTGACATTTCTGGGGTGAACTCATGTCTTCAAATTGAGAGTCCCTGATAGAATTAGGTGTCAATAAAATTTTGAAATAATTGTGATACACATAAGTATTGATAAACTTTTCTTTAAACAGGACCTACCTTAATTAAATAAACTAAAAAAAAATTAAAAACATAAAACCTATTTAGAATTTTCTGACCTGAAAAAAATAAAATAAAATAAAAAAATAAACAGGACCTACCTTTAACCTATTATGATGGATTAAAACTGTGGTTTGATCCAGATTAGAGTTTCCCAAGAGCAACTCTACTGATATTTTGGGCTGTACAACTTTTGCCACGAGAGGTAATGGCTCTGATGTGCATTGTAGAATAATTTGCAGTGTCTCTGGCCTCTGCACCTTAGAGGTTAATAGCATCAGAATATCTCTGACCAATGCCAAATATCCCCTGTGGGTGAGGACAAAATCGCTACTAACAGCCGGGCGCGGTGGCTCAAGCCTGTAATCCCAGCACTTAGGGAGGCTGAGACAGGAGAATCGCGAGTTCAAAGCCAGCCTCAGCAATGGCGAGGTGCTAAGCAACTCAGTGAGACCCTGCCTCTACATAAAACACAAAAATAGGGCTGAGGATGTGGCTCAGTGGTTGAGTGCCCCTGAGTTCAATCCCCAGTACCAAA
>PVHX01026555.1:0-20669 GCA_004024805.1 Geosciurus inauris
GCAGACTTCTTCTGAACCAAATTTTATAAATCAGAATGTGTTATTCATTGGTGGTAGGCTTAGCCCTTGCTATTGCAGGTGGACAGAAAGCTTCAAAGTCTCAAGAACCACAAAGAGGCAGGGGCAGAGGAGGACAAGTACATAGCCACAGTTCATGGAACTGGCAGGCCCCTATATAAACTTAGGAAGTAGGTTAACATCTGTAATCACTGTAGTCAGGTGGCAGGTGGGTAAACTTGTCAGTGTCTGGGTGAGTGGGCTCTTGCAGGAAGGTAAGGTGGAACAGGATAATGTGTCTGGGCAGAAATAGGGTCAGATTGACTTAGCTTCTAGATTAACCCATAGTTATGTTAACAAGCTAACAAGTTAAACTTGTTAGCTAACAATATATAACAACAATATATCTACACTATAGCTGGTTAATAGGATAAAAAACAGGAAGCAGAGAGAAGCCTCCACTTGACAGATAGAAATGTATACCCCAAAGTCATGCTCCCAATTCCCACCTTCTCCAGCCACACACTACCACTTCAGTTACTACTCAGTTAATCCCCACTAGGTAAAGACTCTCAACTCAATCATTTCTTCTCTGAACCTTTTCACATTATCTCATACATATACTTTCAGAGGACACCTTACTTCCAACCCATAACTATAAGCTAAGTTAATGCTATTTTTCTGATCTCAGGTTTTTACTTACAAGATCTATTCATTGTGTTTCTTTCTGTGTTCTCCCTCTACTCTTTGGTGAACCAATTGTACTACAAAAACTCTTCCTGCAACCAGCTTGACTCCAATGTATTTTCTTCTTTATTTAATGCACCCAAATATTTGAGTCTCTAAGACATTCTGAGTGCACGATACTAAAGTTTAATTAAATGTTTTATCCATATCACTAATCAGCAGTACTGTGATGGCTTGAATCTGAAGCCATGAGTCAAATAGGAAGGCAACCTTTCTAAAATCATCTCCAATTCACCCTGAAATATATTTAAACCTCTCTTACAATGGCTACAGTATACTCTGTGCCCAAGAGTTCTACATTGAAATAAAACTGTTGAGACAGTTGTTTCTCCTTCTGCAGATGGCTTGCATCTCACTCCAATGGATATTCATTCCTCGGCTCCCAAAATTTCTCATTCTTGAATTCTTAAACAAATCTTTGTTTTTTTCTTTGAAAAGAAAAACTACTATAAGATGTTAGTAAGACATAATAGCTGAAGAAATACAACAATTATTTTTCTAATAAGAAGAGTCAATAATTCCACATGGTAATTCTCATCAAATTAATCTATATATTTGTAAAAATATTAACTACTTCTAATATATAAATAATATATAAATATTAATGACTTCTAATATATAAATAATAATTAACTACTTCTAATATATAAATGGTAATAAAGAAAATCATTCAAAGCAATATCACAATGAGGCTGCAAGATGTCAACTACTGAAATTTAATAGAAATCATAAACTAAAGTGTAGATTAATTTAAAGAAAGGAGTTGAATTGGAGAAAAAAATTGAAATATTAATTTGATTTTCCAAAAACACTTAAGGGGGAGAGAAAAAATTTCCCCCATTCTTTTACTGATGCAAATATATATTTACAAGAAAATACATATTGAAGCATACAAAAATTCAGGTAGGATCAAGGAAATAAAGCCTGAAAAGATGATAGAGAAGAGCATAGATAAATAACTTTAAACATCAAGCAGAGCTGGGTGCCGTGGCACACACCTGTCATACCAGCATTTCAGGAGGCTGAGGCAGGAGGATCACAAATTCAAAGCCAAACTCAGAAAAAGTGAAGTTCTAAGCAGTTCAATGAGACCCTGTCTCCCAGTGCCTCCTGAGTCAAGCAGGAAAAAATCTTGTCTATTAATTATAGAAGTACATTAGGCTTCACTGAAAAAAAAGAAAATATAAAATTTTGTCAAATCTACAAGTTTCTACTCAACACAAGAATTGAGATTTTAAAACAAATTAGCCACAGTCTGAGAGAAAGTATGTGCAAACACATTTCTAACAAAAGACTGATATTCTGAACATATACAATTCAATAATAAAAATTCAACCAGTTTTTTAAGGGAAAAGAAAGATAAAACACAGTTCACAAAAGATGTAGAAAAGGCAGAAAGTGAGAAAATAATCACTTAAAGTCAGTTTAAAATTAAAACCATAGGGAAACAATTAATATACAGCAGTTTTATTATCTCAAGACTAACAAAGCAAAGAGCAGAGAAGAAAGTGAAGATGTTAAATATCTATACAGGAGGTATCAGAAGTGGGAATGCATTAAAATACCCCTAAGAGTTTTAGAACAAAAATGTTTGTACCTATGAACCAGAATTTCAAGTCTGCAAGTAGTTGCCTAGAAATGTTCCTAATAGTCTTGATCACAATCACTAAATACAGTAAACACACAACCATCATTGTTAGATGAGGAGAGGAACTGTGATAAATTCATACAATGGTGCAATATCAAAAGAGTATATAGCTGAATTTTAAATTTTTATTAGTTTCTATTGGATCACCTGCAATGCTGGGCCTCTTACCTATTATTTTTATCAATTTATATTTTGAAGTTTCACTCTTTCTCAATCTCTCTTCCTACATTAAAGTTTTCAAAATTTACAGTCTTTCTCTTTAAGTGAAGATCTTCATTTTAGTCAATAGAGTTCTTAGGATAATCTACTGTTCACATCATTTTCCCTGCAGCATTATTTAGCCTGCTGTCAAACCCAGCCAATTGCTTGTCAGCTATTTCACTTATGTCATTTTCACCACGTTCTTTTAAAATTTACTAATATTATTTTTAAATTATTTGGAGCTAGCTTGAAACTCAGTAAAGCACTTGCCTATTGTCTACAGGTCCTGGGTTCTATCTTAAAATGCTGATTTTCATAGAAGTGAAAGAAGAATAGGTCTAAGAGCATCTGAGTCAACAGATGGTAGCAAGGGTAGATAGCAGAGTATAGAGAGAGGATCAGTAATGGAATAAAAAGTTCTATTGTCCCATCCCATTTTAGGGTAACTAAAGTTCACAGTAACATATATTTGAGAGGAACTGGGGTGAGCTCAAATTCTCCAATGTAAAAAAAGTGATAAAGATCTAATTAAAATTATTTAACCACTGTGTATACCTCATAAATGTGATTTTTAATCAAAAATAAACATCTTTTTAGAAAATACTAGAACACCCCTACCCCAAAACATTAAATTCAGTAAATTTGTGGAGTAAAAATTCAATAAGCAAAAGTCAGATGTATATCCGCATACTGGAAATAAAAATTTAAAAAAGTAAATTAACAAAATAATCCAATTCATAATAGCCTCAGAATGACTAAAATACTTAGAAATAAATTAAACAAAAATGAAATTGTACATTGAAACTAAAAAACAGTACTCAAATACATCAGACCCCTAAAATGAGAAATTTCCCTATGTTAAAATGGTTAATATCTTTAAGATGACCAGACTATTATGTGATTTTACCTTTCTTAAAAAATCACAGTGATGAGACAAGGATTAGTGGTACAACATGTGCATATTACATAATAAACACTGGATTTGATCCCCAGCCCCAGCTGAAATAAACAAAAAAAAGTATTCACCTGATTATCAGTTGTAGCCACCAGCTGTACTTAGAAAAATATAACTGATTTTTCAATAAATACTTCACAAAACATTTGGTACCTAGTTGGACTGACACTTCTCACAGCACTGGACTAAAGTACTTAAAACACAGCCCTAGATGGTACAGAACAAAAAAAAAAAAAACATAAAAAATGTAACAAAGCTGTGAGTAAAAAGAAGGAACAGAAAAAGAAATTTAAAAAATTTTAAAAAGCAACACAAACAAGCAAAAAAGTAGCATTGTCATTTTGTCTCCCTAGTGGTGGTAGTCAAATATTGGCCAATACTAATACTGAAATGTTCCACAGACACATGTGACAGATTAAGACAGTTGGGGAAGGAAAGTGAAGAGAGTAAATATAGGGAGAAATATCATGGAGTTGGCTCTCTCCCACTGCATATTGTTAAAGGACCCTCAGCCTATCCATTGCCAAAGACTATAACAAGAACCCATGGTAGGGCATGCATTAGAGCCAGATGAAGAAGATTAAGGAGAAGCACTGATTGTCATCTTGGCATTACTAAAAGAGTCATAAGATATAATTGCTCTGCAATAACATATTAGGCTAAAGTTAAATATACTGTTAATATCAATAGGTAAAATTAACCTGGATGTTTTGAGGCTACTTACTGTTAGGCTTAGATTATGTTAAGCAAGATATTTGGTTGGGTAATTCCGGGTTAATTTTGATTGTTGTGTTAATAATAAGATTTGAGTTGATGTCAGGGTGGAGAATTATCACAAAACAATGTGTTGTATATTCCAGGAGGCTGCAGAAAACCCTAGGAGAGGCCTGTTGGCTTTATGGGTATCTCAAGATGGGAGAAGTGGTTCAGAAGTAGTCTGCTTTATGTGGTCACCAAGTGCCTCAAATGCCTTCTTCCTGACCCTACTGAGGTATTCATGTAGCCCATGTTCAATAAATGACAGGAATAACTAAACCATGCAACTCATCAGCCTAGCAAGTGGGAGGCTGGGAGAGGAGTTGGGCCGTCAGACAGGATTAGAACAAAGATAAATCTATATGGGGGAATTTGAAGGAAGTTGAGGGAAGGGGAAGACAAAATGAGGAATGTTTTTATCTTTTGGTGTTTAAAGCAGGGGTGGACTGATTGTGCCTGATTCACAAAATCTACACAGGCTCTGTGATATCACCCTTCATGTCCAATGAGCTTCAGAAATTGAGCTTCACTTAGTAGTAGCTTCTAGAAGAAATCCTCAGGGAGCTGTGATGCCACAGACAACAGACCAGACCACAAATCCAAGTCTTCTTTCATTGCACTCCAAAACTTGAATGAGAAACTGTTAGTTGAGGAACTACAGCATGTTAATAAAATGTATTTGTTTTTTCCTTTCTACTGAAACCCATATGTGCATAAATCACTTAGAGGCTCACATGGAGTATGATCATTCAGTAGAACAAGTGCCATCTTTCCCACATGTCCCCACAATCAACATCTTGGTTCAAGCAAGAGAAAGTCAAGGGAATTTGTGAGATGTCATGACAGTTAGACCTATATTCCACATCCTGAGCATGGCCAGTTTAGTAAACTGGAGGTTCACCATGGCAGAAAAGCCCTTTTTGGTACATTTTATGCCTAAGCCTGAGGCAAATGGAAAGCATTGTATGCTTATTGTCCAAATTATCAAAAGAGCTATCTGAGATCTTGATACAAAGACGTATCTATATATGTCTGAGGATCTAAAAAACATACTTATATATCCTGAGGATCTATAAAAACTTCTCCCAACTTATGCACAGTGTTAGTCTGCATAAGATGACGGAGCATACTCAAAGTCCTCCATGGGTCCAGAATGTGTGGCCCATCTCACTATCAAAAGCTTCATTATTTCCCAATATCTACAAAACTTGGTCAATACCCAAGTTAGGGTGTTGTGACCCCAGGGAATTTTCAAAAAACGAATTCACACTTGAAACAATTCTCATGGGTACCCTGCAGATCTGCCATACCATATAAGCCACTCGGGTGCAGTTCACATGCTCTTGGAATTCAAGTTGTTATGCACTAAATATACCCCCCACCCAAAGTAAAATTAACTCCCAATCTCTAGTATCTATAATGTGATCTTATTTGGAAAGGGACTCTTTATCAGCACACAAAGTATTTTGGTGAGAGCTGCTTTTGCTTTCAAGATAAAACTTTTTTTAATGAAATTTCCCAACATATTAGATATAGAAGAATTACATAAGAATGTATAAGAATAAAAACAGTCAAAATTAAAAACAACAGGGAATTGTTTGCTTTCAGAGTTGTGGTCAGGTAACTAAATAATACTTATGTTGAAAATCAGTTAAACTGGTTACAGTTGACTGTAAATACATGGGTTAATTTCCAGGTTCTCTCTTTGTTTCAATAATTCTATTTGTTCTTTTTAATGACAATAACATGTTATTTGAATCATTGTTATTTTGTAGTCTTTTTTGAAGAATGTTGATGCTAGCATCTTTTATTCACTCCTCATATTTCTTTGATTATTCTGAGTATTTTTGTCATCTTTTGCTAATCTTATCATTTTTCAAAAATCAAATTATATCAAAATGTCTGCCTATGGTAGCCAGGATGAAGAGAAGGACAGAGACAGATAGACACACACACATACACGGGGGGTGGGAGAAAAACTGTATCAGATACAAGAGTTTCCAAGGGCATATCCTCAGGTTATGTATTTCCTCCAATCATGCCTTCTGACCTACAGTTTCAACTTCCTCAAAATAATCCAAATTCAAATTATAAATCCACCAACTAAATTAATCTACTGTTGAGTTTAGAGTTCTTATGAGCCAATCAATTCATCAAAGCTTCCCTCACAACTAAAGCATTAAGAACCAAGTCTTTACACATAAATTTTTGTGTAGAAGATCCAAACCATAACAAGTGCAAGGAACATAATAATATACTGTAAAAAGTACAAACTTCAATAAATGGTGCCAAAAGAATTTGATATACACATTGTGTAAAAATGAAATTAGACATTACATCTGACCATATATAGAAATGAAAATGAAAACTTAAATCTATGAAAACTCTAGGAGAAAGTACACAGGAAATACCTCAAAACATTGTTAAAAGCAAAAGTATTCAGAAAACATAATGTACTCAATTGAACAGCCAAAAATCAAATCATTTCTTAAAAGATGTAGAAATGGTCAAAATGTATCTGCACTCCAGGGAAGATACTCAGTATTTCATGTTCATAGCAGTGAAGGTGAAACCTGTGGAAGTTAGGTACTTATGCCCTGAAAAGTAGATTTACCAGTGACTCTAGAGTCACAAATGTCCTGAAGATATTGGTATTTCCACCAAAATATAGATTTTGGTTAGAATTTCACATATCTACCCAGAGAATCAAGAGTTTCATCAGGACTAAATTCCAAGTACTTGAATTTCAAATTCAGAATTTTGCACTATGCCCTAAAATTGTGCTATCCTAACTTAACTGGAAAACTGAAAAATCAAATATGCTATAAATATTTTGTCTCCAAGACCAAATGGCTGGCACTTAAAGAACACAATGGCATTGGACATAACAATCCCCAGCCAATAACTCAAGGATTACAAAGCCCAAGATAAATGTACAGAATAAAAACTCATCCCTGCCAACAATTTTGATAATCTCAGCAGACATAAATCCTTTGTCAGATTTTTTTCTTTTCTTATCTTATCTTTATTTTTCTTCATAATCCTAGTTTATAAATTTTTTAGTCTCTTTTAAATTTAACTATAAAATTCTTCAGCCACCATTTTATTTCACATGTGTAATAAAATTATTAAATATTAAATTATTAAATATTAAAATTATTTTACATATGTGATATTCAATCACATATAGGTTCAATTTGTTTTGATTTTGCTCTTGGCTGTATTTTTTTCATAAGTTAATTTTTTTCCCTGCTCTAATCCCCTTCTAACAACCAAATTTTCCTGTTAGTTCCTCTTTTTCTTATTTTATTACATTCCATCATTCCTTCTTGTTTATAGTGGACAATTGCTGCCTACCTCCTGCCTCTCCTATAACCTACTTTATAAAAGTATTTCAAACTTTTATTACATTCAATGTTTTACAATTTTATTACATTCAATCATTCCTTCTTATCTATAGTGGACAATTACTGCCTACCTCCTGCCTTTCCTATTACTTTTTAAAAGTACTTCAAACTTTTTTTCACCTTCTTACCCTACTTTCTGTTTATTTAAAACAAACTGTTATTTAACTAAATAATAGAATTATATTATTGATACAATTGCTACCTCCATTTATGTTTTGTGATTATTAATACAGCAGATGCCAAAGTAAACACCTATTTTAAATGCATGATCTATTTCATAGATTTCATTGTACTGTTGTTATATACTCACATTACTGTTCCTATAAAAGTGGCATTTAGCATTACAAATATCATAGTAGACACTGAACATTTATACTAATATAGTACAGCTGTTGCTAATAGTCCCATTCCTGGCTCCTTTCCCCGTCAGAAAAATCAAAAGTTACTAGGACACTTAAAATAATAAAGTAAAACCCTGTTCTTGAGAAATATTCACAACTCATCAAGCATCTATAAACCTCACCCCCCTCACATAATTTGGCTCCACCTGAGCTTTAATATTAATTCAGTTCAGAATCGAGGAGACCAAATCCTCTAATCAACAATCAAGTATTAAGGAGAAACAACGAGAAGGGAATTTCATCTCCCATCCCTTGACATCTACTCATGTATAAAAATACAAAGAAACCCTATAATAAAAAATAGCTATAGGCATAAAAACATACATATTAAAAAGATAGGTGATATATTTCAATTGATGCATAAGCATAAGACCCCTGATAAAAGGAATATTCAAACATACTATCAATTCTCAATCCCCAAGAAATGATACCATGGATATGGAGGGGGATAAATTTCCAAGAAAGGATATAGAATAACAGAGTTTTTCAATGTTTGATAAACTAAAATAAAAATCTTAAAATTAATTAAGAGAGGTATCACAGAAGAAGAAAAACTATTTCAACAAATAAGAAGAAGAATACAAAGGAAACATCTCAGAACTCCTGGAAGTAAAACACAAATGAATCAAATTAAAAATGTACTTGAAAACATCACCAACATAGTGGATTTTGGAGAAAATAGTACAGAACTTCAGGCCTTGAAGACAGGGTCTATAAATGAAGAGTTAGTAAGCAATAAAGGAAAATGACACAATATGATCAGAATAAGACAAAACTCTGAAAAAACCATCAAAAGACCATTATTTTACAAGAGAACATCAGTATATAAGCTAAAGATATATAGAACACTTTCAATGAGATAGTAAGAGAAAGCTTTTTCCATATCAGTAAAAAGATACACACTCATCTACAAAATCCATAAAGGACTCCAAATAGACAAGATCAGGACAGAAATTTTCCAGGACACATTATAATCAAAAGCCTTCCATTACCCTATTCAAATCTATGACTACACAACTGGTGTGATTCTATATCATGTACAACCAGAATCATGACAAGTTATACTCCAGATATGTATGATGTGTAAAAGTACATTCTATTGGCATGTGTTATTAATCAGAGCAAATTAAAGACTAGGGAAGAATATTAAAAGCTTAAAGAGAAAAATAACAGGTCACATTTAGAGGCAAACCACAAAAATTGAGTCTATTGTTATCTATTTATACAAACATAAAATATATCTTTTTCTAACTATGATCTGTTTTGTGGATGTACACAATGTTAGGATGTACTTTGGGGAAGTAAGTGTGGTGAAGTGTCTGTTTAGTTCCTTTGCCACATAGAAAGTTTATGTTGGATTCATTCCATGGTATTTCCTTTTTTCCTATTCTTTTCCCCCTTCCCTTCATTCCTCTTTGTCTGCTCCACTTAAATTCTATTTTTTCTGCCCCCTTGCTGTGGGTTAACTTTTCCATATTAGAGAGAACACTTAACCTTTGTTTTCTTAGGACTGGCTTATTTAAAGCACTATGATATTATCCAGATCCTACCATTTACAAGCAAATATCATAAACTCATTCTTATTTATGGCTGAGTAATATTCCTTTGTGCATATATGCCATATTTTCTTATGCATTCATCTATTGAAGACCACTTAAGTTGGTTGATAGTTTAGCTATTGGGAATTGAGCTCCTATAAACATTCACAGATTGTATTACTGTAGAATGCTGATTTTAGCTCCTTTGCATTTATTCTGACTAGAGCAATAACTGGATAAAATGGTGATTATATTCCTAGATTTTTTGAGGAATATTTATATTACTTTCCAGACTGGTTTTGCCAATTTGAAATTGCACCAGGATTGTATGACTATACTCTTTCCCCAGCATCCTTGCCAACATTAACTGTTATTTTTATTTTTGGTAATTGCCATTTTAGTGGGGTGAAATAAAATCTAAGTGTAGTTTTAATTTGCATTTTGATAATTGCCAAAGATATTGAACATTTTTTATATATTTGTGGAATGTTTGTATTGCTTTTTTTGGGAAGAGTTTAGTTCTGTTGCCTATTTTAAACTTTTTTTGGGGGGGGCAAGTACAGGGAGTCTTTTGGTGTTAAGCTTTTTGAGTTCTTACCTGAGGTGCAAGTGGCTAAGATTTTCTCCCATTCTATATTCTCTCTCTTCAATCTCTTGGTTATATCCTTTGCTATGAAGATTTTTAGTTTGATATTCATTTACTGATTTTTTAAAAAATTTCATTTCTCGCATTCTGAGTCTTGTTGAGGAAGTCAGTTCCTAACTTCACATGTTGAAACGTTTGGCCTATATTTTATTCCAGCAGATTCAGTGTTTCTGGTCTTACACCTAGATCTTTGATACATTGACATTGAGATGAGAAATAGGGGCTACATTTCATTCTACTACGAAGAGATTTCCCGTTTTCTTACTCCATTTGCTGAAAAGCTATCTTTTCTCTATAATGTATGCTTATGGCAGCTTTTGTCTAATATAAAATAACTGCATTCATGTGATTTTGTCTCTGTGTCTTCTATTCGTTTTGTCTTCATGTCAATACTGTTGCTACTATAGCTTTGTATAATTTGTGTAATTTAAGATCTGGTTTTGTGATTCTTCCTGCTTCACTTTTCTTACAAAAGATGATTTTACTATTCTGGGTTTTTATTTTTCCAAATGAATTTCATGACTGCTTTTTTTTCTATTTCTATAAAAGTCATCATTGCAATTTTAATAGGAATTGCATTGAATCTGTATACCACTTTTGATAGTATGGCCATTTTGACAATGAATGTGAAAGCTTTCAATTTTCTAAGTTCCTCTTCAATTTCTTTCTTTAGTGTTCTGTAGTTTTTATTGTACAAGTATTTCACCTGTTTTATTAGCTTGCCAATTATTTATTTTTGAGATAGGTTTTCTAATTTCTCTTTCAGATGACTCATCATTTGTGTATTTAAATGAAATTAATTATGTGTGTTAATTTTATATCCTGTTACTTTGCTGAAGTTATTTATGAGTTCTAGAAGTTTTCTGGTGGAGTTTTTTGGGGGGGTTCTAAATACAGGATTATGTTTTCAGTAAATAAAAGATAGTTTGAGCTCTTCTTTTCCTTTTCTATTTCTTTAATTTCTTCTATCTAATTGTTCTGGCTAGAGCTTAAGGAACTTTGTTGAATACAGTGAAGAAACAGGGTATTCATATCATGTTTCAGTTTTTATAAGAAATGCTTTCAGCTTTTCTGCATTTAGAATGATGTCTGCCTTGTGTTTGACATCTATTATCCTTAAAAATGTTGAGGTGTGTTACCTCTCTTTCTAGGTTTTCACATTTTTTGTACATGAATGGATGATGCATTTTATCAAATTCTTTCTCTTCATCTATGGAAATAATCATGTGATTCTTGTTTTTAACTCTTGATGTGATGAGTCATGGTTATTGATTTCTGTGTTTCAAACCAACTTTGCATTCAAAGCAGAATGAACACCGCTTGTTCATCATATCTTTTAAATATGTTTTAATGCAAATTGACAGTAAATTACTAATAATTCTTGCATTTATATTCATAAAGGATATATTTATAGTCATTAAGAATATTCATTAAGGATATTGGTCTGAAATTTTCTTTCCCTAATATATCTTTAGCTGGTTTTGATATCACAGTGACACTACTAGCTTCATACAGTGGGTTTGTAAAAGGTCTCTCCTTTTATCTTTCATGGAATACTTTGAAGAGTATTGAGTGTGATTTCATCAGTATAGCCAGTGGGTTATGTTGCTTACATGAGAGGCACCCAAGACTCAATACACTGAGTTCTCCACTTTCATGTTCTTGTGTTCAGCACACGGCCTACTTCCCTGCCTGTTCTGTGTAAGCACTAGAGTTGCATCTCCAGGCATTTCCATCACTCTTTTACTCAAGCCTGAGCAGTTAACTTCACAGCCCATTGATTGTTATTATGCAATATAGAGAGCTGTCCATGGACTGTGTGTGTACTACCATGCCAGAGCCCACACAGCAGTAGACTAGACATGGCTGACTTGCTGTAGCTGCAGCCCCTCTGAGATGTCAATCAACCTGCTGACTGCAAGACTCTACCTTTTTCCTGACTTGGAAAGAATGTTGAATGGAAGGTCTTTGAAGTCCCTTAATATAAATAAAGCACATACAGGGGGCCTTTTGCCATTTTACCAGTTGCTGGAAGTCAGAAGAATTATCTGGCTGTGGGCCCATCCGACCATCATTTTTTAAAACTATTTTCTGTGTTCTGTGGTTTTCTTGTCATTTTATTTCTCTGGCTAGTTCTTTACCTGTTAGGAAATTGGATGCTTGCCATCCACTCAGGATGTGGAATTGACAACGCAAGTCTGGTCTAATATGATTGGTCCCTGGGTCCTGCTTCTATTTGGCAATCCTTACCTATATAAGCCTCTGATTTCCAATAATAAAATGAACTTGACTCTTGAAGCTTGTCTCTGGAGGTCTTTCTGCAAATCCATCAGCCAGACTCTTCCTGCCTGTTCAAATGGGCTTCCAGCTGGCCTGGAATATCCCACATTGGTGGTACTCAGAAGAGGGACTTGGAGCACTCAGTGAGGGTCTTGGCCCTCCAAAAGAAGGGGAAGAGATGGGGAATCTACTGAGGTCCACAAAAGATTCTGAATTACAGCTCTTTAGGGTGATGTTGAGTACTAGAGGTCTCACATTAAATAAGAAAAAAGCACATAAATACTAACTCCTGGGAGAATGCAGTCAATATTTTTAACCCAGACATATGGAGCCTAATTATGTATAATGACCAGCAATCTTAAGTGTGTCAGGGCTATATTCTCCCCTTGCATTTCTTCCCAGTCATCACAGTGATCCAAGAGTGCCTACATCATAAGGGTTCAGACCGTGGTGAAGGAATGACAGCTGCTACAGTTGAAGGAAAGGAGGGCAGCCCAGGAACTGAGGAAGTAGAAAAGGAGAGATCCCTCGGGCAGGAAAAGGAAAACAAATGTGGAGTTTCTAACACCCAAGGCTCCCAAGGAATGTAAAGTACAGTAAAAGTTATATCCTCCTATTTCTGAACTGATGGAAAAATTATAAATGGAGGAAAGTAAAAGCCAGTATCCACCAGACCTGCTGCCTTTGTGGTCCAAGTCCACCCTTTTGCTGATTTATGTTAAGCAAGAAACAAGGTGTGGAGCACATTCAAACAAGGAATGCCCTCAGGATTTCCTGTTAATGTTAACCAGACACCACAAAGACCATTACCATGGTATCTTCATGATCTGGCCATATTGAAAGAATGTTAAAATGTTGTCAAAGAGGATGGCTCCCATGATCCTTTTGCCAAGCAAGTTCTTTAGTCACTCAGCCTTAATTTGCACTGTCCTCAAGGAAAAAACCCTGAACCACAACTTCCATCTATTAATAGTCTGACCAAGGTGTAGCAAAGGAAAACACTAGAAAAAGGACTGAAAATCTAAATATGATGTTGAGGGAAAACCTATTACCTCAGAGCCTTTAAATAAGGTAAGGGGCAAACCCTAGCCTGGCTAACTCAGTCAGTAGAGTATGGAGTGAGAAGCCTGTTTGAGTGGACTGTAAGGTAGAAACAGCCCTCCCCATACCCAATTTTGGCCCTCCCTTTTCTAAAGCCTATGTCAGTCCCAGCCCAGGCCCCTCCCACACAGTGATTTCCCACCCAAGTTAACAAACACTAACCTCCTGAGTTAACTTCCAATTCCTAGAATTGACCTCAGGGGCATCACAGCCAGACCACCAATCCTTACCTGACACACCAGCCTGAAATAATCAATCCATAATCCATGACACATTTACCTCAGACCCTATAAAATTCCACGCTCTGCAACCCCACCTCCAATGGCTCACTTGCACTGACCCCTATAAATAAAGATCTCTTGGTTACATGGAGTGTGTTGTGTCCAGTTTGAAAGAGCCTGTTTGGGTGGACTAGAGGCCAATCCATAAAGAAAAACTACAACATTAAAAAAAATTGGTACAGGAACAATTGGAGGTTGGCCATGTAGAGCCTTCTCAAAATTCTTGAAATACCCCTATATATTTTTTTAAAGACAAAAGGTAAATTCCACCTCTTACATGACCTACTTACCTTAATGCCACTATGAAAAAAATGGGAACAACAGAGCCTGAGATTCCCAAGGCATCCTATCTGCCACATGGTCATATGATTAGGATTTTAGATATCAAGGATTATTTTTTCTACATTCCCTTACACCCAGAAGATTAAAAAACACTTTGTCTTCTTGCTTTCTTCTTTAAATCATGCAGTGCCTAATATCAATGAATGGTGCTACCTCAAGGCATGAAAAATAGTCCTACTATATATCAATTATATGTTCTCCAAGCAGTGGCTCCTTTGTTAGGTTGGCCAGAGCTTACTGTCATAAATGGCCTGTGAAATTAATAATTAATCAAAGGCAAATTGCAAGTATATGTTAAATCACAACAATCATCAACTATAATTAATTAATGCAAATAGTGTTGGATGTGCTGGAGCACCCTGACCAGCATTCAATGTGCACTAATTAAACATTATAGGTAAGTTATGCTATCTAGGGAAACTAAACACTACCAGCAATTCACACAATCCTAGAGCAACTAATCATTACAAGTAATTCACACAATCCTAGGGCAACCACAAGCCCCCAGATACCTCTGATGCCAGGTGACTTCTCTAAGACAAAGAGCAGAAATTGGCCTTGTCTGGTGGTTTTCTTTAGTCAATGCCTGGACATCAGGGAATGGTGAAGTTGATCCAGGAAAGGTCAGCAAGGTGGTCAGTTTCATGGATGTCCTTGGAGCAAAGCCCATAATGTGGACAAGCAGTTTAAATGCAGTTCCTAGTTGATGTTGTAAGTTGATGATTGGTTACACTCAGTAAAAGTCAATGTCCATTAGTTATGTCCAGTGAGATAGTATAATGGCAACTGGGCCTTTCTTTGTGCATGCACATGGAGCTGAGCTCCCTGTCAGTTATAACCAGTTATTGCTAGGGAGGCCAATGGTTAGGTGTTCCTTTATCCCCTTATTACTTGAAGCAGACATGTCTAAGCAAGTCAATGGCTGCTATTCCATATGGCCAGCAACTTAGTAAGTCCCTGGCATGTCCAAGTATGTCTATGGCATATGCTGTTTATAATGGATGATTTCTTAATTGGGCATAAAGACCAAAGATTATTAAGTGACACCTTTAATCTCCTCATTAGCAATTTAAAACAGATTGGATTACAGGTGGCCTCTTAAAAAGTACAAAAATGCCTCCCTATAAATTTCTGGGTCAGTGCATATTACCAGGTGCTATTAACACAGCTGCTCCCCAAATTGCCATTGATTGATGGCAATGATCCAGACACTTATAGGGATCAATTAAAAAATTGATTCTCAATGAACAACAAATGCTACTGGTGCACATATATTGGGTGCACCCCTCATTAAAAATTACCACCATACAATTAATGCCTCTATTTGAACTATTAAAAGGAGATCCTAACCCTTCATCTACCAGGTCCACTACTACAAAGACAAAAAAAAATGTATTAAAGTCCATTAATATAGCTCTCCAAGACATCACCACTGAGCAATATGACCCTAACAAGGAAGTTTGGAACATTATCCTCCCAGGACCCCAACTACCTACAGGTGTCATATGGCAGCCACCCTTAGCCATCACTGAATGGATCTGTTTGTCCACAAACCTGAAAGCCATACAATATAAAACTGCCATACAAAGTGCTATTAAAAGTCATTCTGGTGTTATAGATAGTCATATGCCAGCCAATAAAGTGTTCACAGATAGTCACCCTTGTGCCAATATGTTGCCTAATTTGGCACATGCCTTCATCAAGCACTTGCTGATTTAAATGCTAAAACTGACCAGCTTACTTGAGCATTTACTGTCATTACTCCTATGCAAAAGGCTACTCAATTACGTTCCAATATCCTCAGTCCACCCATAGTCTTCACCAGCTGTTTTCATCCCTTACCAAGGCTTGATGCAAAGATACAGTTAGACAATGTACTAAATGTACACCTTTCTACCTCTAGACCCTTTACAACCTATCTGGGTAAATCCTAGAGGCTTAAAATCCAATGCCTTGTGACAAATGTTACTCATGTCTCCCCCTTTGGGAGTCTAAAGTATTTACATGTTACTATTGGCACCTACTCAGGATTTATTCTAGCCACCCCTAACACAGGGGAAAATTCAAAACAAGTCATTTCCCATTGCCTCTGATGTTTCACCATCATGATTGTGGGCTTATACTACTAAAACAGATAATGGACCAGGTTACACGAGTGTAGCTTTTTAAGCCTTTTGCTCCAACTGGAATGTAAAACATATAACATGTATTCCATATAATTGTGGGGCACAAGGAATTGTGGAACTGGCCCACAGAGCCTTAAAGGAGACCATTCAAAAACATAGAGCAGAGAAGAGAGCAGAGAACCCCTCCCCCAATCCAATAAGGTATTAGGTACTTTAAATTTTCTCACTATACATAAACAAGAAACAGAATCACCAGCTAATAAACATTGGGCTCCTCTAACAGGTCTGTCTGCCCTCCCTCTGCTGAGATGGAAAAACCTACAAGACCACACCTGACATGAGCCACTCCCCTCTTAACAATGGGTTGAGGTGTTGCTTATGTTTTTCCAGAAAATTGATCACAACCCATCTGGATTCCTGTGATTCATCCAGCCATGGAGCCTTAAACTGCCAGTCAAGGAGATTAAATGCCTCAGAATAAGAGATCTATTGGCAAAGTAGAGGAGAAGACTAACACTGAGTCACCTAGGGTGACTTAAAGAATTTAGTGATAACAATTAGATCTTCAACAGGAACAAATTGACAATTTGTATTACATACAATATTTTTGTTGTGATCCTGAGTTTTGCCGTATTTGTGTTACCCAATATCTAGTGTCTGAAAATATCACTTCTCATTTCCAAATTTCTCAATGTTCCTGGGATACAAGCTATATTATGACTGTGAATAATCTTACTAGATACATTGATAAAATCAGTGAAACAAAGGACCCTCCTCTTTCTTTGCAGGGTTAACTGAGCACTGAAAAAAATCTGCTTTTTAAATTCTTTTCTCCCTATAATGCTGTCATATTGTCATATGGTAAAATAGCTATATGCAAGAATTAATAGAGTAGAACAAAAATCAACTTTTCTTGCTGAGGTCCTCACAGCAAAGTCAGAGCAGAGAGATGTGGGTTCATCAGGATGGTCTATGGCCTTTGTTGCTTACATAAGAGGCATCTGAGACTCAGCACACTGAGTTCTCCACTTTGGCCGCCTTCTCGTCAGCATACTGACCAATTCCCTTCCTATTCTGCATAAGCCCTAGAGCTGCACCTCCACATGTGTCCACTTCTCTATTCCTCAAGGCTGAGGATTTAACTTTGTCACCCATTGTTTTTTACTATGCAAGTCTGGCCTAATATGATTGATCCCTAGGTCCTGCTTCTGTATGGCAACTCTTTACCTATATAAGCCTCTGTTTGTCAATAATAAAATGAATTTGACTCTTGAAGATTGTCTCCAGATATCCTTCTGTGACTCTGTCAGCCAGACTTTCCCCCAGTTGAAAGTGGCCTGGAATGTCCCACAATTGATCTTAGTTTTTCTTTAAAAGTCTTGTGGAACTCGGGTGATAATTTATCTGGCTTTTCTTCATTGGTAGGCTTTTGATGGAAAATAAGACACACTTTTAATTTTCAACTCAAACTCTAAAATAAAGGAAGACCTGGAATGAAGTATTCCAATTTCTAAACAACAATAAAAACATGTAATCAAATTAGTACATACATCAAAGTTATTTTCCAGAATCGACAAAGGAAAACAAAAGGCTTCCATGACAAGAATAAATTAAAAAATTTCATGAACACTATGTTAGCCCTACAAAGAATACACAGAGACACTGAAGAGAGAAATTCAAGGCAATCTCTAAAGTTTCCAAACAAACGAAAATAATAAGAAATTCAAGATAACAAGAAATTCAAGGCAATCTCCAAAGTTTCCAAACAAATAAAGATAACAAGATCAACCAACAAATAGAAATATAGGCATAATGAAATATGGAAAACAAACCAAAATAACAAGAAAAATTAAAATGTACCTATAATAATACTAAATGTATGTAGTTTCAATGCCCCAATTAAAAGACATAAATTAGCAAAATGAATCAAATATAAGATCCAACTGTATTTTCTTTTCAAGAGGCTCATCTCATAAACAAAAAGACACACAGGCTGAAAATCAATGGATAGAAAAATTATTACCTAAAAATTTAGTCTGAAAAGAAGCAAGACTAGCTCTTCTCATAGCTAAGAAAGCAGATCTGAAGCAAAAATTAATTAGAAGAATGAAAAAAGTTCACTATATTTTAGTAATTGAACAACCCAATAAGAAGATATAACAATAAAAAATATCTGTGCCCTAGCTGGGCGTGGTGATGCATGCCTGTAATTATGGTGCCTCAGGAGGCTGAGGCAAGAGGATTGACAGTTTAAAGCCAGCCTCAGCCAAAAAATGATACTAAGCAACTCAGTGAGACCTCATCTCTGAATAAAACATAAAATAGTGATAGGGATATAGTTCAGTGGTCAAGTGAACTTAGTGCCCCTAAATTCAATCCCTAGTAGGCCCCCAAAAAACAAAAAGGAAAGGAAAATATTTGTGCCTTAAACATCATTTTACTCATTTACATAAAAATACTTTGACATTAAATCTGCTATAGACTTCAATACAATAATACTGGAGGATTTTACCACACCTTTACCACATCTGCAAGACAAAACTCATCATATCATAAAATCCCAAAATATATATCCAACATAGATGATAGAATAAATCAAATATGTCTTATAAACTTCAGCAAAATGGTTGATCTCAAAACATCTAAATTTGCCTTCTGAGCATTTGATTAGAACTTTTCCACAATAGATCATATTTTAGATCATAATGTAAGTCTTACCAAATACAAAACTGCATATAATTCCATGCATCCTGCTGAACCAAAATGAAATAAAACTAGAAATCAACTTCAAGATAAATAATAGAAGCCATATAAGAACATGGAGATTGAATGACACTCTTTTACTTAAAGAATAGATCAAAAAATAAATAATCAGAGAATAAAATTAAATTCTAAAAATTAAATGAAAATGAGAATACAACATATCAAACATCTGTAATAGTAAGCAGTACTAAGATAAAACTTTATAGTATTGATGGCCTAAAAAAAAAAAAACACAGGGATTCAAAATATATCACTTATAACTGAGGTAATTAGAACACGAAAAGCAAATTTAAAAATCATAGAAAACTAGAAGTAATACAGATCAAAGACAAAATTAATAAAATTGATAGTAAATAATACATCAAACACTTGGTATTTGAAAAGATAAATATAATCAATAAACATTTAAACAAACTAACAAGATGAATTAGAAGACTCAAATTTTAAAAAGTAGACAATAGAGAGATATCATCACAAATACATCTGATACCTGGAGGATCATTAAAAACTATTTTGAAAATTTACACTGGTAAATGTAGAAAAAACGTTAAATTTTAAGAATATATGATCTGCCCAAATTGAATTAGGAAAATGTGAAAATCCAAAGAGATCAATGTAACCAATTACATTGAAAATGAATTAAAAACCTACCAACTAGAAAAGTCCTGGACCAAATGGATCCTCAGCTGAGTTCTACCAGACCTTTAAAGAATAACTCACACAAGCTTTTATTAAATTTTTCCATAAAATTTAAAGGGAGGGAACATTCCCCAATACTTTCTGTAACCTACAGACACAACAAGCAAAGAAAATTATAAACTATCACCCTTGGTGAACATAGATGCAAGAATCCTTAACAATGTATTGGCAATTCACATTCAACCAAAAAACAATAACATTAGATCACGATCAAGTGGGCTTCCCACAGAGACAGAAGGTTTATACAACATGCACATAACAATAACTGCAGTTCATTTAAGAAGAATTAAGAACAAAACTCATAAAATCATCCCATTACATGCAGCAAAAGCATTGAAAAATATGGCAGGTATTTATGTTTAAAATGATGGAGAAACTACAGATAGAGGAAAAATATAAATATCTCCTTCAGAGACCTGAGCCTATAAAATGTCTGGCTTAATTGTTCTGTGCCTAAGATGAGGCAGACCTTCATGGTGTAAGTAGGAAGAAGAAAAGCAGCTCAGAATATGAAAAACAGGACCAGAAATAGATATTGTAGGACATGGAAAAATAGTAGCATGCCCACATGTCTGCCTAACTATAGTAACAATCAAAGTAAGCCCTATTAGGAGATTAATTCACTGATTATGTTATGGCTTTCATGACCCAACTATTTTACCTGTAAACTTCCTTGCATTTTCTCACATATAAGATTTCAGAAATACCTCATATTTAAAATTTATTTGATTTTGGTGTGGTAAAATGTTACATGAGCTTGGTTTGTTCTGATCTTTTATAT
>PVHX01026556.1:0-20668 GCA_004024805.1 Geosciurus inauris
ATGTTATCAAACATAACAGAAAAAAAACAAATTTTCAGAAGCTGTACACACTATTCACTGAAAATATTTGTTGAGGCAAATAGAAAAAAAAATTATTACAATCATAATTTTTCTAACTTTGCACAAAATTATAAGCAGATTACATTCTTCATATTAAACATCTTTATATGCACTTTCAATGAACAGTATTTATATATATTTATATATATTTTTTATCAACCATCTTTACGATACCCATTCCCCTTTCCTGCCCCCCACCTCCCCCATGTCGTGTCCAGTGTTTCTCTATTTCTCTTATGTTTCCCATTCCCACCTCCCTTATTCATCAGCATCCACTAATCAGAGAGACCATTCGGCATTTGGTTTTTTGGGATTGGCTTACTTCACTTAGCATAATGCTTTCCAGTTCCATCCATTTGCTGAATTCATTTATGAGTTCTAGAAATTTTCTAGTGAAATTTTTTGATCTTCTAAATATAGAATCATATTGTCAGCAAATAGTGATAGTTTGAGTTCTTTTTTTTTTCCCCCTATTTATATCCCTTTAATATCTTTTGTCTGTCTCATTGTTCTGGCTAGAGTTCCAGGGCTACGTTAAACAGAAGTGGTGAAAGAGGGCATTCCTATCTTTTTCCACTTTTTAGAGGGAACGCTTTCAATTTTTCTGCTTGTGCTTAGCATCGATAGCTTTTACAATGTTGAGGTGTGTTCCTGCTATTCCTAGTTTTTCTAGTGTTTTGAACATGAAAAGGTGCTGTATTTTATGAAGTGCTTTTTCTGCATCTACTGAGATGATCAAATGATTCTTGTGTTTATGTCTATTGATGTGATGAATTATGTTTATTGATTTCTGTATGTTGAACCAACCTTGCATCTCTGGGATGAACCCCAGTTGATTGTGGTGCACTTTTTTTCTAATTGTTTTTTTAGTTGTTGATTGACTTTTATTTTTTTCATTTATTTATATGTGGTGCTAAGGATTGAACCCAGTGCCTCCCACATGTGAAGCAAACACTGTATCACAGAGCCACAATCCCAGCCCCGCACTGTCTTTTAAATACATTTTTGTATGCAATTTGCCAGAATTTTATGGAGAAGTTTTGCATCTATGTTCATCGGGGATATTGGTCTGAAGTTTTATTTCCTTAATGTGTCTTTATCTAGTTTTAGTATCAGAGTGATACTAGCCTCATAGAATGAGTTTGGAAGTATTCCTTCCTTTTCTATTTCATGGAATAATTTTAGGAGTATTGGTGTTAATTCTTCTTTGAAGGTCTTGTAGAACTTGAGAATCTGTCTGATCCTGGGCTTTTCTTGCTTGGCAGGCTTTTGATGGTGTGTCCTTCCTTCTGTCCATCCATCCATCCATCCATCCATCTTTGGTGAAAAGTGTTTTCAAATAAGCAGAAAAATTGGTGTCATGTGGAACCATATTTCCTCTTAGTTGAAATGCATTTGCAGGTATAATTGGATTCTATGAAGAAACTATCAAATTTTTTGTTAAATGCAACATTTTTGGTATTTAAAATTATTATGACAAAACATTTCCTATACTTTTTTAAAGTTCCAGGTACTAAAGCTAAGAGTAGAATGTGTGCAGCTGTTCTACTATTGCTATTCCTGTTTTTTTTTTTAACTGAAGTGATCAATTTTAAATGAGTGACATTTTAGTCCCCCTGCCCCTGATTCACGGTGTTTTTCATAGGAGCATTGTCTTTTCATGTCTTTTTAATAGAAAAAGAAAACAAACCAGGTATATTTTTCTAGATAAATCCCAAACCTTAAGTTTGATACCATATTTTTCTCCTTAATTTTTTTTTTAAATTTTTTTTTAGTTGTTGATGGATCTTTATTTTATTCATTTATTGTTTATATGTGGTGCTGAGGCTCGAACCCAGTGCTTCACGCGTGCTAGGCAAGCGCGCTACCACTGAGCTACAGCCCCAGCCCTCTCCTTAATTTTTACTTCTATATTATGAACATAATTGTTTTATGTATCTATTTCTCTTATCAATGACCTAACACTATTTCTCTGTTGCCCTCTTTCCATCTCACCCTTCATCCTTTCTTCTTATATCCTTTCCTTTCCTCCCTAATTTTCCTCTTTCAGACTTCACTTTTTTTCCTATCTCTTACTCTCTTTTGAACCCTCTGATTTTGCCATTTCCCCCTTAAAGAAGCTAAAAACTGAGTCTAATAAATACATTCTTTTAATGCAGAACAAAGGGTTATATTTGTACATTGGGTTTCTACATGGAGTTTTAATTAGAAATTGTGCTGATTGAACTTACTTCTGGTAACTTATTCTGTTGCTCACTTTTAATAAATAAAAGCCAAGCTTTGTCTTAAAAAAACTTATTCAGTAATCAAAAGAATCTTTATGTATGTTATAGTATTATATAGTAGCAATTCAGTGTTAATAATTTACTTTTAGAATTATTATCTTTCTCCTGAATGCAGGTATTTTTTTTTCTCAGCCCACTTTTAGTCTGAATAATTAAAGAGATGGTAAAATATTAGGAAGAAAGGATTCATTCTCATATATTCTCTCTCTCTGATCAGTACAGATATACTATTTCAGTTTTTTAAAATAGTTTTTTAGTTGTAGATAGACATAATACCTTTATTTAATTTTTATGTGGTGCTGAGGATCAAACCAAGTGCCTCCTGTGGGCTAGGCAAGTGCTCTACCACTGAGCCACAACCCCAGCCCTCAGTTTTCTCTTCTTATTCTGAACTTTCTTTTTCTCTTCTGGTTTCTTGGTTTTATGTTTTCTTTTTTAAGGAAAACACTTAGCTAGAATCAACTCAGATAAAATATTTTTAAGGTATGAGTTTTTTTATTAGTAGAACATTTCTTTAGTAATAAAAAGAAAAATGATGAAAGAGAACAAAAATTATGAAGAGTACAGTTAATTATGAATTTACCAAAAAGAAAGAATGAATATGACATAGAAGAAACTTTAGTGGTGATAGTAACATCTTCTATTTCAGAAGAGCAGGCAGGGATTTGGGAGTTAGTTAGTTGTGATTCTGAAACTAGCAAATCATATAAGATGGCTCAGGACAACAGAAATTTTCTTTATGTTATATAGTAGATGAAAAATATCCCCCCCATTATATTTTTCCTCCCAATTTATAATTCTTTATGGATTTTTTAATGTTTTACATGCTACTCTTGCTCAGTTGTATAACTTAAAGAAAATTAGTCTCTTAAATAGAAGAAATATTTATTATAAAAAATAGAAAATTCAGAGAAGCAATATGAATAAAATTGAAAACATCTATAATCTGGTCACCCCATGAATTAACTGTAGTTACATTTTGGTGTATTATCTGTAAATCTTTTTCTACACATAAATTTGTATTTAATTCTTCAAAAATGGTACCACACTGCACATAATGTTTTAAAGCCTCATTTTCCCTTTGTTCACAACGCCTAATAATCTTCCTTCTAAGATTACAAGGAAAGTATTTTATTTAGTAAAATACCTTCTAAAACATAATATTCAATAACCATTTTATATTTATGTGTGTGTGTATGTATACGTGTGTGTGTGTGTATATATATATATATACACACACACACACATGTGTAAATGCCATACGTTAACTGCTTAATTCTCTATTGCTTGTTATAAATTTGTGTTGTTATGACCTTTTTTTTTTTTTTTTGCCATTCTGGGAATTGAATCCAGGACCTCACACATGCTAGGCAGGTAGGTGCTGTACCACTGACCTGTATTCTAGCCCTGACAATTTTTTTTATGCATCTTTGTATACTTTCATAATTATTATTTTAGGATAAATTCTTACAAAGGAATATCAGAGTCAAAGGAAAGGCATTTTTAAGCTCTTGATACACAGTGTTAAATGACCCTCTAGAAGTTTTGTTATTAGTTGTTTCATCTGTCTGTGGAATGGCCTATAAGGAAGCCCTCTGTGTGTCCTTGTATGGGAAAATGGGGTCTTGGTTTTGTAACAGTTAAGATGGACACCTATACAAAAGCAAATATTCTTGTATTGAGCTATTTGTGATTTTTTTTGTGAATTACTTTTATAGTTGGAAAACTAAGCATATTGGTGAATTGAACAAGATTAATACAATAGGGTTAACTGTTGCATTGGGAGTGTATTTTGTGTATATATATAGCACTTACATCAACTTTTCAAAATAGTAACATAATGGAATTCAGATGAATGATATTCACTAAAGCAAAATTCTGCCTTTCCACACCAAATAATTATAGTTAGACTCATTCTCAAAGGAATAGAATGAGTATTATTTGTTATTAATAATAACAAATTATTATTATTAAATTATTATTAAAATTATTATTATTAAAAGGAATGCTTATAATAATAACATAAAAACAAATGAACACGTATAAGAGCCAGCAGATAAATTTGAGAGTCTATGCTTACTACTCATGATCCTAAACTCTCATTTCGAAGTCCATATAAAATGGATTATAAGCATTGATGTGGCTGTGTCACTGTAGTATACTGCTTTTAAGTCCTTTGGCTATAAACTGAGGAGCTGGATAACTGGGTCAATGGTGGTTCCATTTCAAGTTTTCTGAGCAATCTCCATATTGCTTTCCAGAGTGCTTGCAACATTTGCAGTCCCACCAGCAATGTATAAGTATACCTTTCCCCCTACATCCAACATTTATTGTTACTTGTATTCTTGATAATTGCCATTCTGACTGGAGTCAGATGAAATCTCAGGGTAGTTTTAATTTGCATTTCTCTGATTGCTAGAGATGTTGGACATTTTTTCATATATTTGTTGACTGATCGTATTTCTTCTGTGAAGTGCCTGTTCAGTTCCTTTGCACATTTATTGATTGGGTTATTCCTTTTTTGGTGTTAAGTTTCATAGCAGCTTAATTCATAACAGCTAAGCTATGGAACCAGCCTAGGTGCCCTTTATTAGATGGATAATGGAAATGTTGTACATATACACAATGGACTACTATTCAGCCATAAAGAGAAATGAAATTATGGCATTTGCCAGTAAATGGATGGAACTGGAGACAATCATGCTAAGTGCAATGAGACAATCCCAAAAAACCAAAGGCTGAATGTTCTCTCTGTTATGCAGATGCTAACTCACAAAAACAGGGGGTGGAAGTGGTAGGGAAGGTTAGAAGTACTTTGGATTAGACAAACAGGAATGAAGGGAAGGGAGGGAAAATGGGAATAGGAAAGAATTAATCAGACATTATGTGCATATATGATTACATGACCAATGTAATTCAACTTCATACAACCAGAAGAATGGGAAGTTATATTCCGCATATGTATATGTCAGAATACATTCTACTGTTATGTATAACTAATAAGAACAAATTAAAAAAAGAAAAGAAGGAAAAAATGGATTATAGACTCTTAATCACATATTGATGTGCTTTGTTATACCTTCTGGACTTAGCTTGGCATTCTTTTTTTTTGAAAATGGGTATTTATTTAGAATGCTATAGCTATTCTTAAATTTTTATAAAGTTTGAGGTAGATTTACTGTAAATGGCATTTTGAGCCAGTTGATTACTTAGTCTGTTAATTTGCAGTTGGTATAATCTGATGATATATGTGTTAGAACTGGTCGTTGCTCTTAGTTTGAATCTAGCTGACTATTTGCCACTAGCGATGGTAGGGAAGTTGTGGAGGAAAGATGTTAAATCATCCAACATGTTTTTTGCACTACGTTGTATCTGCCATTGAATTTTATATTATACATTATGTATATAAAGAGCACAGTGAAGTTTTTCAGATATTTCAATAGTGTTCTGCCAAGTGTCCCCCCGTCCCCCATATTCTATAGATTTTTTTTTTTTAGGATTTAAAATATTAAATATTTAATAAAATACTCATATATATTTCTTTCTTTTTTTTTTTTTGCACTGGGGATTGAACTCAGGGGTACTCGACTACTGAGCCACTTCCCCAGCCCTATTTTGTGTTTTATGTAGAGACAAGGTCTCACTGAGTTGCTTAGTGCCTCGCCATTGCTGAGGCTGGCTTTGAACTCGTGATTCTCCTGTCTCAGCCTCCCTAAGTGCTGGGATTACAGGCTTGCACCACCACGCCCAGCTTCATATATATTTCTTTTTTAAAAAATTAATTTATTTAAATGCATTTCAAGTCATAGTACATATATGGAGCCCAATTTTTCCATTTCTCTGGTTGCCAACCAGATAGAGTCACACCATTTGTGTCTTCATACATGCACCAAGAGTAGTGATGACCATCTCAATCAACCATCTTTACTACACCCATTCCCCTTTCCTTTCCCCCACCTCCCCCCTGCCCCATTGAGAGTTCCTCCATTTCTCCTATGTTTCCCATTCCCACCCCCCTTATGAATCAGCATCCACTAATCAGAGAGAACATTCAGCATTTGGTTTTTTGGGATTGGCTTACTTCACTTAGCATAATGTTCTCCAATTCCATCCATTTACCTGAAAATGCCATAATTTTATTCTCTTTTATTGCTGAATAATATTCCATTGTGTATATGTACCACAGTTTCTTTATCCATTCATCTATTGAAGGGCATCTGGGTTGCTTCCACAGTTTTGCAATTGTGAATTGTGCTGCTATAAACATTGAGGTGGCTGCGTTACTGTGGTATGCTGTTGTTAAGTCTTTAGGGTGTAGGCCAAGGAGTGGAATAGCTGGATCAAATGGTGGTTCCATTCCAAGTTTTTAAGAAATGTCCATACTGCTTTCCAGATTGGTTGCACCAGTTTGCAGTCCCACCAGCAATGTTTGAGTATGCCTTCTTCACCGCATCCTCCCCAGCACTTATTGTTGCTGGTATTTTGGATAGCTGCCATTCTGACTGGGATGAAATGAAATCTGAGAGTAGTTTTGATTTGCATTTCTCTGATGGCTAGAGACGTTGAACATTTCTTCATATATTTGTTTATTGATTGTATATCTTCTTCTGAGAGGTTTCTATTCAGCTCCTTAGTCCATTTATTGATTGGGTTGTTTGTTTTTTTGGTGTTAAGTTTTTTGAGTTCTTTATATATCCTGGAGATCAGTGCTCTATCTGATATGCTTGTGGCAAAAATTTGCTCCCAGAATGTGGCTCTCTGTTCACCTCATTGATAGTTTCTTTTGCTGAGAAGAAGCTTTTTAGTTTAAGTTCATCCCATTTATTGATTCTTGCTTTTATTTCTTGTGCTATAGGAGTCTTGTTAAGGAATTCGGGGCCTAATCCAACGTGTTGAAGATTTGGGCCTACTTTCTCCTCAATTAGATGCAGGGTCTCTGGTCTAATTCCTAGGTCTTTGATCCACTTTGAGTTGAGTTTTGGTGAGAGATAGGGGTTTAGTTTCATTTTACTGCATATGGATTTCCAGTTTTCCCAGCATCATTTGTTGTAGATTCTTAACTAGAGGTTTGGAGCCTTAGATTTAGAGTGAGAATGAGGTGAAAGTGAGCTGTCCAATAAACCTAATTTTGTATATGGTATTATGTACATTCTACTGTAGAGGATCCATAGGTTTTATTCCTAAATCTTATATCAGGAATTTGTGCTATCAGCCCTAGTTAAGACTTTGGCATTTAAATACTAGGCAGGAAATAAAGGAGTACATTGTTTTCATAGACTTAGCTGTGAAATTTAGACCACTGATTTTAGCTGCTTCCTGTAAAGACTATTTTAACTGTTGTTTTGATTTGGATTCTCATGTTTTTGAGCACAATTTTACAATTATTTTTGAAAGAAAAAGAATAGTATCATTTTCAAGCTGATTCCAGGGTAAAAAAATTAATCTTGAACAGTACCTTTAGGATCACTTTGGTAATTATGCTGTTAATTGATTTTGCTTTCCTGTTAAGATAAATCTTAACATTTATCTTTTGATTCTTCATTCACTCATGTACATACTTTATGTATGCTTTCCCATGTTGCAGGTATGTTTTGATTACTGAAACTGTACTTTAAAAAAAGTCTCAGTGGTAGAGCGCTTGCCTAGCATACATGAGGCACTGGGTTCAATCTTTAACACCACATAAAAATAAATAAATAAAGGCATTGTGTCCATCTACAACTAACAATATTTTTAAAAAAGTCTCATGTGGATTTAGTTTTTTTAATTTAGTAATTAAATATCTGGTCTATTAAGCAGAATTTATTATTCTGTGAATGTAATTAGTTCCATTACATTTTATAGATTTTTGAAAATGCTTTGAATAAAGTGGTCAACAGTGAGTGAATATTTTGCATATTATTTCATTCTGGTTTTTTTTGTCCTTTACTTCAGTATTATCTATTTTCAGTTAGTCCAGGTACCAATTCTCATATGGGTTATACATAATTTATATAAACTTACATAAACATAAAACATAAATATAAACATAAATATAGATAGAACTTACATAAACATTAAATATAAATATAAATATAGATAGATGCCAATCAACTTTTTATTTTCTGATATAATTGAAATGGAGTACTAAGGAAATAATTAGGAAAATAGTTCTTTTTTGTATTAACAAATGTTTGAGATGATCTAGGAATAGTAAGAGGAGGAGTGAAGACTTTAGCAAATCAGTGATTACTGTAAAGGAAAACAATCCTCTAAGTGAGAAATGGCACTGGGGATTGAACCTAGGGGTGCTTACTCACTGAACCACACCCATAGCCCTTTTTATGTTTTATTTTTGAGACAGGGTCTTGCCAGGTTACTGAAACTGGCCTCAAACTTGTGATCCTCCTGCCTCAGCCTCCTGAGTTGCTGGGATTATAGGCATGTGCCACCATGCCTGGCAAGGAGTACAGTCATTAGAGAGAAAAAGCCAATGGAAAACCTTCTTAGTGGGTTGCAGGTGACCCTAGGTGCTTTAGCACTATCAAACAAAATAAGTGTGTTCAAGTGTAAAGAAAAAAGAGAGAGGAAAATCCATTTCAGAATTTTGATATGGAAAGATGCCCAGAATTTCAACTGTTCTGTCATCCTGGTGACAGTGTGGGGTTAGTGACCATTCAGTTCCTAAGGCCTATGAAGATTTTTATGAAATATAATCAGTGTGCAGATATTAATGAGAACATACCATAGGATGTTATTATATTGATCCTCAAAGGAAACAATACAAATGCTTCAGCAAGTGGTTTTTGAATGTATACAACTGAAAAATCAACTGGAAAATGATCCAGGAATTTTTTTTTTCATCATAGAAGAGGTAGTATAACTGTTCTGTGATTGGCAAAAGATAAAATAAATGTATTATAGTGAGCAAAAATAGGTCCTTGATAAAAAGAAGTTCAAAATTTTATATCTAATGCATATTAGTTATTTATAAATCTGATACATATAACAAAGAGAAGCAAATATTTCAATATGTAGTATCAAAAAGGAAGAAGCTACTCTTCAGCCCCCATTTTTTCCTGCTGTCTCTTGTTCTAAATTCTAATTTCAACACCCTATTCCAGTTTGGAGATAAGATTTGTCAGCTGCCTTGTGAAGAAGTGGAGTAAGATTATTTTAAATGCAGTAAGAGTTGGAGGGAAAGGACAAGTCTATTCCCCAAGACTATACTCATGCTGCCTTATTTAATAGTGTTAGATCTACTGAGTAGATTCAGTATGTAATTTAGTAATATCTTTTTCAGTTTTATCTGTGAGTTCTACTGAAGCTTTCCTCGCGAGACTCTGGCCTAATATGCCTTTGGCTACATTGCTAGTCATCTTTCCCTGGTAGTCAGTCTATATGATAACTCATTTCAGTACGATCTTTGGGAACACTTTGTGTAAACCTCTATTTTAATATTTTGTGTGAGTTTCATAATTACTTGTTTACATCTCTCCCCTGCTACAATGTGAGCTCCTTAAGGATCAGGTTTTTTTCTTTGCATCTCCCCCATGCCCATCCCCAGGTGAAAAGAGAAGAGCCTTTGGGAAACCTCATGTTTATGTGATTCACAATTGAAATCTCCTAATTTAGACTAGAATCAGAGTACATTATTTTGATTTGAAAATCCTGGTGTGGGATTCATTCTCTGTGTGTGTGTGCGTGTGTGTGTGTATGTATATGGTGCTGGAGATTGAACCAAGAGCCTTGTGCATGTGAGGAAAGCACTTTACCAATTGAGCTATATCCCAGCCCTAAGAGATTCGTTCTTTAATTTAAAAGACTAATATATTTATATATGTAAAACATGTATGCACATATTTATAAATAGATATATATTTGAAATATATGAAATAAAAATGTAATATATAATATAAAAAGTGATATTTGTATGTAAAATATATGATGTTTGAAATTATCTCAAATGTTTTATTCAGATTGAAGAAAGAAAATTGGATTAATGGATTCAAGTGCCTTAAACAATTTCTTCTAAGCTGGATGTGGTAGTGTACACTTGTAGTCTCAGCTCCTTGAGAGGCTGAGGCAACAGGATCACTTGAGTCTAAAGGTTTGAGACCAGCCTACACAACACACTATGTGTAGTGTGAAAAGAAAAGAAAAAAAAGCAAAAATTTCCTCTGGGGTTCCTACCATTTTTATGTCTTATCTTTCATATATATATATGTTTAGTTTTTCTTCATAATTATATATTGTTATAAATATCTTTTCATCAGTATGCTATTTTACATTTAGATTGTTTGTTGGTAGTGTAAAGAATGTTATAAATTTTAAAACTTTCTTCCTTTTTTGGATTCTTTGTCTAGGGAATCCACAGACAAGACTGATGAAAAGGGATTATCGGCTTTCACCTAATTCAGCTATAAGCCTTCAATCTGGCTTCATTTAAACAAGTCAAGATAAAATGTGTTCCTGACTTTATTACTCTTAAGATAGGAGATTCTGTAGCCTCTTTGGAATCTGTCTCACCACATTTTATTAATACTTTTTTCTATTGTGGTTGAACTCATTTTGGGAAGCTTTTGAAAATCTATGATACCCTTTTCTGAAAACAAGCAGAATAAATTTCCATTATTAATATGCAGGCTTTAAAAGTTTCTTACCATTTTAATATTTCAACATTTTAATTATAATTATTAGTTTTAATTTAGAATTACTATGCTGATGTCAGAGTTATAATGCTCACTGTTTGAAAAAAGTCTTTATTTGAGAAATGGTTATATCCTTTTTTCATGTGTAATCAGAAATTCTTTTGATTTCCTTGAAAAACAAGGTAGGTGTGGAACATAATCTTTGCTCTTTCATTGCTTCTTTTGGTTTCATTTCAAATGAAATAAATAAATAGTATTTTAAGAAATATGTTTCCTATGTGGCTTTCATATTCTACCTTTTTCAAGGGTTACTTTTTATTTGCAATATTGCTTAACTAAAGCTCACAGATATTTTAGTTTATGATATTGATAGTATTTCTAATTCACTGTATTTCTTTCTTGTTATTACTTTAATAATGTGAACAAAAATTGGTTCTTGTAGTAACTTAAGTTTTATACATAACCTTTTAATATAGTTCTCCTTCAAATTTTTATCATCAGTAGCAAGCTAAATTAATTTATAGTATAATTGTTCAAAGCTTAGTTTGTAAATTTTAAAAGTTGTATCTCGTATCCATTTTATTTGCACTATTTATTTCTTATATTTCAGGTTGCTTTCTATGTGAGTCATCATGTAATTTCCATCCAGGTTGAAATTAACCTGTCTGTAATTTCTGGTTTCCTTTTCTTTTGAAGAAACAACCTTTTCTTTTGAAGATTGAATATTGTATGATTGCTGGAGTTGCTGATTGCCAACTACTGAGAGACAGTGACTAAAACACAGTTTCTGACTGGGATAAATGAAACTGCTTTGCAATAGTTGATGTAATTCTCTGTAAGGGTCATCATGAACAGATGGTTCTCAATCCTAAGGGATTTTAAATCTTGAGTTCTACGGGATTTAATATTTTGCACATTACTAGGAGTTTGCTACCAAAGTTGTTAAGGCATGGATTTCAAATGATACCCAATTCTGTCTAAGAGAATATTAATTTATGCTTCTTTATGTTTTTGTTCTTGAAAAAAACTGATACCTACATGATATTAGGGTGATGGATTCTCAGATGGAGACTAATTAAACTAGTAAGGATGAGTTACAAGTAATAAGAAAGGAGCAAGTAGGACTACATATTCACACCATAACAGTCTTTCTGTGGACTTTTTAGAGCCAAGTGTAGTAGACTAAAATTCTTTTATGAATGCAATTTTCCATCTTTAGATAAAAAATTAATATTTTCAATTTTGTCTTTCCTAGAATGCAAATCTGGGACAATAATGCTAGAGACAGCAGGGATGTGGCATATTCATATTTGTCTTCTTAATGTCTAATACATAGTGGTTATTTGAATAAATGAGTGAACATACTGATGGATAAATGAAAACCCCTAAGTTATCAGTGTGGAAATTAGAAATCCTTATTTTTAGGCCATGTTATCCTGCCTGTCTCACCTTGTAGGCCATGTTTCTGTACTAGGTAAGTCCTTAGTAGGACATTAAGTTCAGGACTCATCTCTGATGTTATTGTTGCCATGAGTTTTAGAAAGGAATTAACTTCCTTCCATTTTAAAGAAATAATAAGTACTATTGCACAGGCCTTAGTATTAAGGCCTTAACATCAATCCAGTGTGATTTCTGATTCAGGTCATAACATTATTTTTATTTTGGTTTATTACTGAATAATGTATTAATAATGAAGGATCTATCACAAATGAAGGGTAAAATACTGTTATCACTGATTGTCCTTTGAAGTCTAATATCCTTTGTACAAATAAATGTTTGTAAAATGAATATTTTGTGATAGTTATAGGATTCTAAAGTTATTAGAGAAGGATATGGATTATAGGGAAGATTTTCATGATAATATGGGAGAGGAACAATAGTTTCCTTGGCTCACATGATGATTCTTTCCTCATTGAGAGAGGGAGAGAGAGAGAGAGAATGTACCCATTTGCTTTAATGTTGTTTTTTATCTGTGTTCTAGAAGTAGGTTCTCAAAATTTCAGATGGCCTTGTATTATTGTCTATAGATAGTTTCTCCATTTAAGAGCTTCAAATATTACTTCTTTGAAGCTGATTTTAGAATATTAGTTTTAGTGTTAACTCACAGCTTAGCTCTAATTCTGTTATTATCAAATTATCTAATGTATAACTAGAGGCCTCTCACAGAGCAAAATTAATAATTATAAAACAATTTTTTCCTTTTCATATTTTTCTAGCTTCAGAAAGTTGGATTCACCTTTGACCCCATCTACTTTTTCTCTCTCCAGTTCTTTCTATTCTCTTCCCTTCCTCTTTTCTTCCCCTTCTTTCTCCTTCCCCTAACCCTTACCGTTGGGGTGGAGGATGGGCCGGGCTTTTCCCAATTCAGTTGCTTATTCTACCCACACCATAATAAATTTTCAAAAATAAAATACTCAGGAATCAATTTAACAAAAGAAGTGAAAGACCTCTACAATGTAAACTATAAGACACTGAAGAAAGAAATTGAAGAAGACCTTAGAAGATGGAAAAATTTCCCATGCTCCTGGATAGGCAGAATCAATATTGTCAAGATGGCCATATGACCCAAAGCGCTATATAGATTCAATGCAATTCCAATTAAAATCCCAATGTCATTCCTTATAGAAGTAGAAAAAGCAATCATGAAATTCATTTGGAAGAATAAGAGACCCCGAATAGCCAAAGCAATCCTTAGCAAGAAGAGTGAAGCAGGAGGCATCACAATACCAGATCTTAAATTATACTACAAAGCTATAATAACAAAAATGGTATGGTACTGGCACCAAAATAGACATGTAGACCAATGGTACAGAATAGAAGACACAGAGATGAATCCACTTACATACAGTTACCTTATACTAGATAAAGAAGCCAAACACGTATGCTGGAGAAAAGACAGCCTCTTCAACAAATGGTGCTGGGAAAACTGGAAGTCCATATGCAGCAAAATGAAACTAAACCCCTATCTCTCACCATGCACAAAATTCAACTCAAAGTGGATCAAGGACCTGGGAATCAGACCAGAGACCCAATGCCTAATAGAAGGAAAAATAGGCCCAAATCTTCATCATGTCAGATTAGGACCTTACTTCCTTAACAAGACTCATGTGGCACAAGAAGTAAAATCAAGAATCAATAAATCCAACTAAAAAGCTTCTTCTCAGCAAAAGAAACAATCAATGAAGTGAACAGAGAGCCAACAAGCAATGAAGTGAACAGAGAGCCAACAATCAATGAAGTGAACAGAGACATTCTGGGAAAAAATCTTTGCTACATGAACATCTGATAGAGCATTCATCTCCAGGATATATGAAGAACTCAAAAAACTTAACACCAAAAAACAAAATAAACCAATCAATAAATTGGCCAAGGAGCTGAACAGAAACCTCATAGAAGATATACAATCAATTAACAGACATATGAAAAAATGTTCAGCATCTCTAGCAATTGAAGAAATGCAAATCAAAACTACCCTAAGATTTCATCTCACTCTAGTCAGAATGGCAATTATCAAGAATACAAACAACAATAATTGTTGGCGAGGATGTGGGGGAAAAGGCACACTCATACATTGCTAGTGGGACTGCAAATTGGTACAACCAATCTGGAAAGCAGTATGGAGATTCCTTAGAAAACTTGGAATGGAACCACCATTTGAGCCTGCTATCCCACTCCTCGGTCTATACCCAGAAGACTTAAAAACAGCATACTACAGTGATGCAGCCACTTCAATGTTTATAGCAGCTCAATTCACAATACTAATCTGTGGAACCAACCTAGATGCCCCTCAATACACAACGGAATATTACTCAGCAATAAAAGAGAATAAAATTATGGTATTTGCAGGTAAATGGATGGAGTTGGAGAATATCTTGCTAAGTGAAGTAAGCCAATCTCAAAAAACCAAATGCCGAATGTTTTCTTTGATAAGTGGATGCTGATCCACAATGTAGGGGAGGACACGGGAAGAATGGAGGAACTTTGGTCATGGGGCGGGGGAGGGGACAGTAAAGATGATGGAATATGATGAACATCATAGCCCTAACTTTATGTATGACTGAATGTATGATGTGATTCTATATCACATATAACCAGAGAAATGAAAAGTTGTGCTCCATCTGTGTACAATGAATCAAAATGCACTCTGCTATCATGTAAACCTAAACAATAAATAAATAAATTTTAAAAAATAAAAAAAATTTCATACAGCTATGTAACTGTCCTTCTGGTCTGCACACCTCCCCAATCTAATATGAACTGCATACTATTTACTTCATCATATTGCTTTGCCTGAAACAATTTTCAGTGCCTTACATTGTCTGTTAATATATAAAGTCATTAGCCTGGAATTCAGGATCTTTAATTTTGCCCCATCCTGTGTTTCTGGTTTTGGCTTTTAGCCTCCAGCTTGTGAAGTCAACCACTCTAGCTAAACAGGTTAACGAATGCATTCTCAACATGTTGTGATTTTTTTCCTTTTGCATTTTGTTTATACCCTTTCAAGATCTCATTTTTCTTTCATGAAGAAAAATTCCAAATCATAGGGCTGGAACCCTATTTTGGAACCTCCTCAGAATTCCTGTAGCATTTACCTAAGCCATTTATTTAGCAACCAGTTATTAACAATGTCATGACATTTTCTTTGTTTTTGTACTGAATGATTTATTTCCAGTATTCCTATTTTTCTACACAATTATATGTTTCCTCACAAACTAACTGGAAGGTCCTAAATAGCATCCTTAAAAGCAAAACCACTTCTTTTATCTAAATATTATTTAAAATTTTTTTTAGTTGTAGGTGAACACAATACTTTTATTTTATTTTATTTTTATTTTACTTTTATTTTATTTTATTTTATTTGGTGTTGAGGATTGAACTCAGTGCCTCACGTGTGTGAGGCAAGCACTCTACCACTGAGCTACAATCACAGCCCCTACTTAAATATTATTTTAAAACATTTTTCCTATTACAAAGATAAAATTGCAAAGTCTTGTAATTCCAGAATTGTAATTAATCTTCCAGTGAATGCATCTTCTAAAATATTTTATCACGTATCTAAATATTTTTCACTTTATTAAGGTTCTCCTGTGTGCCAAGAGCTGCTAACACTGTCTTTCTTGCTGTAGTATGTATTATGTATAGTATAATAATTATTAATATTAGTTGAATAGGTAGATTAACTCATCAGTCAAAAGAAATATGAACTAAAATTGGATAGGCTCAATTTGTACATATCATGATGACTGATTTTTCTTCATACTAACCTGTAAAAATAACTCCAGGAATTCTCCATGAGAGAAGCTCCTGCAATTTATTACAAAATTTAGTTTGTACAACATAATTTATAGACTCTACATATGAAAATAATGTAATGAAATATTTCAAAAAAGAAATAAAATGACATAAAGTTATGTTTTAAAATTGTGAATGAATGATCATGTTTACAAACACTAAATATTTGAGCATTGAATTAGTGAGTTGATGAATAAATTAGAGAATGAAATACCAGCCAAAAAGATGCTCCAATCAATTCAAAGATAATGTTTTTTGTAGCACTAGAAGAAGGAGGAATCTAAGATGAGAATAATGGATGTATTTTCTTAAATTAATATACTATATTTTTTAGATCAGTTTTAAGTTTATAGAAAAATTGAGAAGAAAATCCAGGGAACTCTCATATTTCCACTCACATGCATATCCATACATTTTCCCGTATCATGAACTTCTTGCCTAATATTTATTTGTTACAATTGATGACCCAATACTGATAAATTATTAACTATAGCCCATGGTTTACCTTAGGGCTCATTCTTTGTGCCATACAATTCTATGAGTTTTGAAAATGCATAATGTTACATATTCACTACTACTGTACCATATAGAATAGTTTCACTGCCCTAAATATCTCCTATGCTTCACCTACTTGTCCTCGTCTCTTCCCATCTCCCAACCCATAATAACTGTTAATATTTTTAATGGTTTTATAGTTTTGCCTTTTCCACATGTTATGTGGTTGGAATCATATAGTATGTAGCCTTTTCAGACTGACTTCTTTCACTAAGCATTATACATTATCAGTTCTTCCATGTTGTTTCATGACTTGATAGCTTATTTCTTTGTATTGCTGAGGAATAATATTCCATTATATGGATGTACCAACTGTTTGCCTGTTTACCTGTCTTGGCTGTTTCTATTCTTTCATTATTATGAATAAAGCCAGTATAAACAATGTGTTCAGATTTATAAAATTTTTAAATTGTAAAACTTTATAACAAAATTTATTATCTTAACTATTTCTAAGTATGTAATTAATTCAGTAATAAGTTTATTCACATTGTTGTGAAATCAACCTCCAGAACTTTTATTAATCTTGAAAAACTGAATCTTAAACTATACCTCCCTATTTTTCCCTATCCCTTGATCCTGGCAACCATAATTTTCCTTTCTGTTTCTATGAGTATGACTACTCTGAATGCCCCATGTAAGTGGGATCATATGGAATATTTGTCTTTTTTATGTCTGATTTATTTCACTTAGTGAAATGTTCTCAAGATTCATCTATATCAGCATGGGTCAGATTTTTTTCCTCTGTAAGGCTAATATTGTATTACTGATTATACCATATTTTGTTTATTCATTTATTCATTGATGGACACTTGGGTTGCTTCTACCTCTTGATTACTGTGAATAGTGTTTCTATGAATATGGATATATGAATATCTCTTTGGGATCCTATTTTTAATTCTTTTGCACATATACCCAGAAGTGGAATTGCTGAATCATATGGTAATTTTCTAAGTTTTTGAGGAAACACCGTGTTTTCCATAGTAGTTGCAGCATATTACATTCCCACCAATAATGTACAAATGTTCCAACCAACATTTACCATGTTCTGTGGTTTGATAGTAACATTATGAGTATGAGGTGATAGTTCATTGAAGTTTTATTCTCTCCTAATGATTAGTGATAATATTTTTTTAAAAATATGCTTACTGGCCATTTGAAAATAATCTGCAGAAATGTCTATATAAATCTTTTGCCGATTTTTTTTCATCCTTTTCCTATTTTTAATGGCACTGTTTCTTATGTATTTATTTTTGTTGTAGAATAGTAAGAGTCCTTTATATAAACCCCTTATCAGATATATTATTTATAAATACTTTCTTCCATTCCAACAAGTGCTGTTTTTCTCTATCCCATTCTAACAATCGCTTCTCAATTTTTCTTTGGTGCCCAGAAACCTTTGATTATGATGTCATCCAATTGTCTATTTATGCTTTTGTTGTCTGTGCTTTTGGTATTATATTTAGAAAACCTTTGCCAAATCCAATATCATAATGACTTTCTCCAGTGTTTTCTTCTAAGAGTTTTATAGATTTAAGTTGTATGCAGGATTTTTGCTTGGACATAATTTTTCAACTCATTTGGGAAAATACCAAGGAGTGTAGTTGCTGGATTATATGGTAAGGCTATGTTTTAGCTTTGTAAGAAACTTCCAAACTGCCCTCCAGAGTGCCTGTACCATTTTGCATTCCTATCAGTGATGAATGAGAGTTCCTTTTGCTCTGTTTCCTCACTAGCATTTATTAATGTTTAAGTTTTAACCCTTTTTCTTTTTAGATGTATAGTGATAACTTCATTGTTGTTTTAACTCGTTATAATTGCTTAATAATACATGATGTTAAGCATCATGAATATGATGTTTCATATACATATTTGGCACCAGACTATCTTTCTTGGAGACTTGTATGTTCAAATCTTTTGCCCACTCTTAATTGAATTCTTTTCTTATTGTTGAATTTTAAGAGTTCTTCATATATGTTGGATATCAGTACTTTATCAAATATGAGTCTTGCACATACTTTTTCCAACTCTGTGGCTTTCATTTTCACTTTTTAACTGCATGTTTTCCACAGCATAAATTTTAATTTTAACAAAGCCCAATTTACCATTCTTTTTCTACCAAGGATCATACTCATATCTGAAAAAATTAATGCCAAACCTACTATCATATATATTTTATTCTATGTTTTCTCCTAGAAGTTTTATAGTTCTACATTTTATGTTTAGTGAAGAGTATAAGGTCAGCATTCAGGTTCTTTTTTCTTTTTCTTTTGTATGTGTCTGGCCTATTGTGCCTATACCATCATTGAAAAGATTTTTCTTTTTTCACTGGATTGCTTTTGTTTCCTTGCCCAAGATGAGTTGATTATGTTTATGTTGGTCAATTTCTGGACTCCATATTCTCTTCTGTTAATCAGTTTGTCTGTTCTTCCAACAATACCACGTTGTCTTGATTATTTTATAGTACATCCTGAAGCTAGGTAGTATCTTTTTTTGTTGGATTGGCCATTCTGAGTCTTTAGCCTTCTCATGAAACTTTAAAATCATCTCATCGATGCCTACAGCATAATTTACTGGGAATTTTATTGAGATTTCATTGAATTTTTAGGTAAGTTTGGGAGAATTCACATCTTTTAAAAAAAATCTTTTAATTTCATTTTACTTTTATTTGTTCTTTTTAGATATACACGACAATGGAGTGTATTTTGGCGTACACATACCATGGAGTACAACTTATTCTAATTAGATCTCATTCTTGTGGTTGAACATGATGAGGAGTTACACTGGTTGTGCATTCATATATAGACATAGGAAAGTTATGTCCAATTCATTCTGCTGTCTTTCTATTCCCATTCTCCCTCCCTTCTCCTCATTCCCCTTTGTCTAATCCAGTGAACTTCTGTTCTCACCCCTACTGCCAATCCTCTTATCTGCATATCAGAGAGAACATTTGGCCTTTAGTTCTTTTGGTATTAGTTTCTTTCACTTAGTGTCATAGTCTCCAGCTTCATTCATTTACTGGCAAATGCTGTAATTTCGTTCTTCTTTATGGCTTAGTAATGAGAATTCACATCTTGATAATATTGAGTCATCCTATACAAGAACATGGAATATCTATTTAGTCTTTCTTTGATTTATTTCATCAGAGTTTTGTAGTTTTCCTTATATAAATGTTCATGTTTTGCTGGATTTATACCTAAGTTTTTTGCTTTTTGGGTGCTTATTTATTTATTTTTTAATTTAGTTATTTTATTTAAATGCATTTCAAGTCATAGTACATAACCAGAGCTCAGTTTTTCCTTTCCTGATTGCAAACCAGATAAAGTCACACCATTAGAGTCTTCATAGATGTGCCAGGGGTAGTAATGACCATCTCAAATAACCATCATTACTATGCCCATTCCCCTTTCCTTCCTCCCACCTCCCCCAACCACTTTTAGAGTTCCTGCATTTCTCCTATGTTTCCCATTCCCACCCCCCCTTATGTATTCTTATCCACTAATCAGAGAGAACATTCGGCATTTAGTTTTTTGGGATTGGCTTACTTCACTAAGCATAGTGTTCTCCAATTCCATCCATTTGCCTACAAATGCCATAATTTTATTCTCTCTTATTGCTGAATAATATTCCATTGTGTATATGTACCACAGTTATCCATTCATCTATTGAAGGGCATCTGGGTTGCTTCCATAGTTTTGCAATTGTGAATTGTGCTGCTATAAACATTGAGGTGACTGCTGTATTGTAGTGTGCTGTTTTTAAATTTTTAGGGTATAAGCCAAGGAGTGGGATAGCTGGATCGAATGGTAGTTCCATTCCAAGTTTTTTAAGAAATCTCCAAACTGCTTT
>PVHX01026557.1:0-20652 GCA_004024805.1 Geosciurus inauris
ACAGACATGGGGAGACACTTAGCAGAAGAAGGCAGGAGCCTCTTAAGGAAGGGGAAGGAAGAAAATCCGCTTGTATTTGAATATTAATTAAGATGGGAATATTAATTCTTCCCTTCTTTTCCTTTTCCTCCCTCCCTTCCTTCCTTCTTTTCTGTCTTTCTGTGCTGTCATATTTGAAGTTCATTGAAGACACATATAAGGCAAAATGATTTCAAGCATCATTGCAGAAATGAGGTAAATACAAATTTATTTGTGCACTTTATAACTGATGTTTACTGAATCCACCAAAATGTACTATTTGTGACATCAATTCATTCATTCTCCCTCTCTGTCCCTCTCTCTCCCTCTCTCTCTCTCTCTCTCTCTCACACACACACACACACACACACATACACGCGCACACATACACACACACACTCTTTTTCTCTGGATTACATTTGAAGCTAACCAATGCACCCAACTCAATTTCACTGTTGATCACAGGCAAATGATTTACCAATTACTCCTAATTTTTAATTTGTAAACATGCTATTATTTGAAGAATAGGGTAAATTTACCAAATAAAACAGATATGGCAAGAAGCATAAATAAGATTTATAATTGTGTATTCTTTATAATTTCATCTTTAGTGATAACTTGGAAAGTGGATGTACAGGATGATCAACAGTTTGGTTTCTATACTCTTGTGGTAAAAAAAATTCTTGACACAAGTAAAGTAAAATAAGGTTTAAGGTTTTAATATGAAAAACAAGAAAAATAGTATGTAAGGGTTTAATTTTTTTGATAAGAAAAACAAGTAGTAACATTTTGCTGGACAGAGGCTTATAATACATTGATAACTACCATTTCTGACTTTCTGCTAGACACTGTGAAAAACTTTAAGTATCTAATCCCTGCATCAGTCATTAATACTGATATTATTATCTCCCCTTATATACGGGAGGCCTAGGGTAAGTATTAATTAAGTAACTGCCTATCATCTGTCACATGGTTTATAAGTTACAGAGCTGGAATTCAAATCCATCTCTACCTGATCTAATGCTGTACTTTGAACTTTGTGGTAAGCATATGTGTGTATGTATATTACACATATCCATGTTTGTGTATATACAAATACACACAGAAATTATCCCCACAGGTGGTCTGTGATTTCAGATGGGGAGAAGATATTTAAGGGGTGGGGACTTTCTTCAAGGGTTTGCAATGATGGGATGGATAGCCACAGGGCAATTATAACATAACGGTCTGCTTGAAGACTAGATGAAATAGAATAGTAAAGAGTGAAAATGGGACAATTTCTCTAATTCATCATTACCTTTCCTTCTTTCCCTGGTGCCTTCCCTCACAGCTTTCACTTGCTTATTTTCTATTTAGTATATCATTTTCCTCTTTATTCATGCTTGAATTGAATTTTCTTGCTTCAGGATTGGTAAATCTCCTTTCTTTTTTTGTCATTCCTGATATCAGCCTTCATTTGAGTGTCCTTGTTAACTCTTGTGCCTGGCCATCAGTGGGTTGTGCTAAAACAGAAGGGCACAGACAGGAAGTGAACTTTGTTTAACAGGTGTCCCTACCGAAGGGTTTATACATAGTATTACAAAATTCCCATGCAGTGAGGAGGGGTGCCTGTGGTTTATGGGCAGCCTGAGACCCTCACTCCCGAAAGAACAGACTAAGGAACCAGCCTGGTCATGCTTTAACACAAACCTTGTATAGTACCATTTGGTACGACACATTGTGTCTGACTTTAATTAGTCTCGGACGCCTCTTATAATGAATATCAAATAGCTAAATGTGTTCTAAAACCTCTGACATGAGGATGGGCCTATAATTCCACATACTACATTCTCCTTATTTGATGGTAAGTCCTGGGGCCAAGGCATTGTATAGAACATTAGGTATATTGGTTTAGGTTTCTGATTTGGCACACTAGAAAATGATGGTCTTATGGAATGTCTCAAAACTCTGACTTCTCGCTGATAACAGGAAAACATCAACATCACAGAACCTCACATTTGCTGACTTCCCAGAGTCTTCTGTGTGGTGTAGTGGATTTTACAGCATTTAGACATGGTCCTTGATCTTCAGAACATACTGGTTAGTGTGGAGACAAGGCAAGCCCCTAGAGAATTGGAACACTGTAGGTAGGATGCTAGAAATTCCCATCAGTTGGAATCCTGCGAAGTGTTTGAGGGCCAACATCATTCACATTGTGTCACAAATTCTAGCCCATTGAATGGCCTCTATTTCATCTTGATCTAGAGGGCTTGCCTGGAGTCTAGAAAGTATAATAATTATAAATAGAACAAATTCATTATTTTCAATAGTGCCCTAAAATATTGTGCTGTAAGCATAATGCAAAATCCAATATAACAAAAATTGTTTTCTTACTTTCTCATTTCATGGATAAAGACATTGATGGAGAAGAATAAAAACTACACATAAATTATATAATTCTGGATCTTGCTTTTTTGTTTCTTTAGTGTGCACACTACATAGCAGTGACAAAGGAATTCCTCTGGGAGAAATGGGAGCTCTAGAACAACTACCACAAACTCCCTGCTCACATATGCCACTTGGGGGGCAGGACTCACATCACTCAATGGTCTTGTAAGAGCTTCTGATTGGTTAATGATTTGCAGTTCCAACAAGTTCCTGGGTGCTATATGATACCACTTTTCCAGGGACTACACTTTGAGAACTGCTGTCTTAAAACACAGGAGGGAAGAAAACGAAAATGGTGCTTTCATTCTGGAGTGTTCTTCTGACTTCTTTCCGTAAAACAGTGAATTAAGAAATAATAAGTATCCAATTTATGAAAAGAATTTATTACAATTTTAAGACACTGTTGATAGTGCAGAGGAGATTTAGATAGTTAAATCTCTAGGCCACAAGCATTTCATCTGAGGATGCTGTCTGAAGCTTATATTTACTTATTCTGAAAAAAGTATTTCATTTTCATTTTTCTCTTTGTCAACTAATTTTACTATACTGTTGAATTTTATGTAAAACTATGGACATCATTGAATTCCACCTTACAAATACTTGGTACATATTTATAAAAAGGAACACTTTCTTATAATCAAAATAGTAGTGTTATATCTAACAAAATTAACAATAATTGCATAATATATCTAATATTCATTCCATATTCAAATCTCTTAAAATTCTCTCTAAATGTTCTTGCAGCTGGTTTGGCCATATCAGAATCTAATTTAGGATAACCAGTTACACTTGGGTGTTTTATCATTTAAACATTTTAAGGTTAGAATACCTCTGAATTACTAAAAAGAGAGCACCTGTTCTGTGGAATATATTATTTCTGGATTAATCTTGCATCTTTGTGGAAATATTTTAGTAGGAACACATGCTCACCGATTTTATGTATTCCATACTGCTTTATGTCAGGGTACACATAATATTTGGATTTCCCACCACTTGCATAAGACTGCACATATCTTCCTAACTGGCCATTATCATGTTACTTTTCTCCTTTATGACCAGAAAGTAAATTGGCCCTGCACAAATGTTTGATCCCTCCCTGACTTCTTATTTTATGGCTTTAATATCACTTGATAATTCTCGCTTAACAACAAACTTCATTAGTTTGCAAAGTGATAATTTACTACTTCTGTCTTTCCTTCTATATATGTTATCTGTCATTCTTCTTAAAATCAGAGATTTTTTTTTGTTGTTTGCCTTAAACTGTATTTTCTACTGGAAAGCTCAATCTTTCCCATAATTTGCTAGTTTTCAAAAGGAAGTGATTTATTTAATGTCTCCATGTCAACAGCTGAGATATTATAGTTTTGTGAAAGCATCATTAAGGGTATGTTGATTTTCATAGGTTAAAAGTGGTTCTGTTGCTTATCATCATTGCTCTGAAAATGTGTGCATATGATAGGAGTAAGCTGTCAAGAAGCAAAAGGACCAAAAGGACAACTAATAATGACAGAAAGCAGGTGACAACACTTCCAAGAAAACTCAAGGCCTCCAATTTTCTTGTTAGCCATTTCTGGATAAAGCATTCAAGGAATATGTATCCAACCAGTGAAGTACTGATAAGGGAGGAGACACAGGCCAGTTGGGTTGCTGGGAATTCATTACAATTTGGCTGAATAAAATAAAGCCTGGCTGGACAGTGATGGTCACAACTTTTTACTAATAGAGTCAATGAAACACACAGACACACACATACATACATGTGCATACAAATGTATATCTGTGCATATATGTACATGCACACACACATGGATATACATGTGTGTATGTGTATGCATGTGTGCACTTGTGTGGAATAAGAAAACTTTAAGGAGGAGGGCTAGGGATATAGCTCAGTGGTAGGGTGCTTGCCTAACTAGCATAAGGCCCTGGGTTCAATTCCTGGTCCTGCAAAAAAAAAGAAAAAGAAAAAGAAAACTTTGAGGAGGATGTAATCTTTGCAATGTGTTTTGTTTGAACTTATTTTGGGAACTGGAATGGTGATGGTGGAAGAAGTGTTGTTCTTTATTGTATTTATAACCATGCTGAGCTTGCAAAGAGAAAACAGACTAAAGTCATTAGATGAATGTAGTAAGGCAGTTAAATGTAAACATAAGAATGATTTATATGGAAGTCTTCAGTATTTTTCTCTCTCGTGGAGTTTATTTGGATAAACAAAACAAAACAAAACAAAAAAAACCAAAAACCGAGCACTGTCAATTTACAAACCATTTCCTGTTACTTCAGGTTGAAGTAAAAGTGCCAACTTATTTTGGTAAGCCTGCTGGCCATAGTTATAGTCATAGGTTTTAGTCATGTAGGTCCAAGTAGTTGAACTTGTACCAGATGTTTTAGATTTATCTCTCTTGGTTGTTGCCAATGCTTTCTTTGGGATGAATCTCAGGCATAGGGACATGAATTGTTTTTGATTTTTGTGCTCTGATTGTGTAAGGAATGTAACCATGATGGATTTATTGATGTAAAGCATAGAGTCCTTCTACCTTCCTGTTCCCTTTGTAAGAGAGGCAGGTATGACACAGGGCTCTGGTTTGGGTGAGATTTCACAGCAAATGCCACCAGCTTGGACCAGATGCACCTTTCCTAGGATCTTTACCCCTGGACACCTCCTGCTGCGTTTACCTTACACCCAAGCCATGGTGACACCTTCCATCTCTGCTGGTGTTTTCATGTCCATTTGCTGCTCTGAAATGAGTTACTTATTTCCAGAAATACATGCAAAAGTAACATCTTAAGAATTTTTCAGGATGAATTTTCTTTTTTTGGTACCGAGGATTAAACTCAGAGGTACTTGACCACTGAGCTACAGCTACAACTCCATTTTGTGTTTTTATTTAGAGAACGGGTCTCACTGAGTTGCTTAGTGCCTTGCCATTGCTGAGGCTGGCTTTGAACTTGTGATTCTTCTGTCTCAGCCTCCCAAAGTGCTGGGATTAATAGGTGTGTGCCACTGTGCCTGGCCTCAGGATAAATTTTCTGGATACATATTTGTCAGCCTGGAAAGTGGAGGAAAAAATGGTATCTTAAAGAAGAAAAGTGGCATAGATAACATCATTTTTTGATTAGTAATATTTATTGAATACTTTCAAGGTATCATGGAGAATATCTCTCTTACACAAATATGATTGTCTATTTTCTACCAGTTGTCTTATTCACAGATCATGACTCTTCAGAGCAACTAAGTCTATTAGCAAAAATGAAAGAATGCTTTGCTCTTGTAGATACAGTCTTCAATTTAGCCTTTACCACATTCAAACAATAAGACAGTAGCAGATTAAAAATGTTTCCAAGTCTCAGCTTATTCCCAGTTATACAGGCTCTGTAAACATTTTTTTTCATTCGTATTTAAAGGCTTATTTATTCATGACAAAGAGTTTATGATATCACATAATTTTGTAGTAGTAATTCAGTGATTCATGTAACTCTTTGCTAAATTCACTTCCATGTGCACATTTCATCTTTTATCCAAGGTTCAAACTTGAGATAATTTATCATTGGTTTAAAGACAAGAGAAAAAGAAAACACGAGACACTTTGCAACTTGGTGGATCTTTCAGATGCAATAAACAGGGTAACTAAATTGGTAATTCCAAGAACGCTGCAGTTATTTTTAAAACAAATTTTCTCAGGTCCATAAAAATAAAAAATAAAAATCCTATCCTGAAATCAATTAGCTGCATCTCACAGCCAGTAAAGTCTTTCATTGGAGGTTTTGATGTGTGAGTTATGTTGACTTCAAAAGGAAACTTATGCAATGTGGGATGAAATATAATTTTAAGAATTTTAATTCTGTTTCAGTTCAGCACCAGAGGGCAATTGTACTTAATATTCTCTGCACTGGCAGAAGTCTTTGGCTATAGATAGCCATGATTATTAAAATTACAAAAGTTTAATTAGAATTAGAACTATGCAGGGTTTCTTGATCAAAGGTTGTGATCTTCCTGAATTCTTGTTCCTTCATTAGAAAAGAAAAAGTTTCAATGTTTTTATACCTTGAATAAAAAAAAATACAGTGTAAATCCAAGGACCATTTTATTTGTAATATATATATATGTGTATATATATATATATATATATATATATATATATATATATATATACACGCACAGGCAAATAATATAATATCATACAATCAAATATGTATATATAGAGATAGATAAAATTTGGGATCATTTGCAAACCACTAGATATAAGGCAGAATTATCAGCTTTAAAATCTTCCAGAAACTTCTAGAGATTGTGTAGGATCTGAAAATGTCTCCTAGGAAGGACTGCTTGAACTTCTGCAGAGATGAGAAACTATAGTCATGAGTGTCACAAAAGGCAGACTCTGTGCCACCATGTTTTGTTTATATCTCTTCTAAAATGGCTGCTTCTGGCTCCTGACTTTTTCCATTCCTGAGGACCTGGGGCCCATAGAGATGTTTATTCACTGTTTCTGGTCTTTATTCTGATACTAAGAGGAAATGTTCCTTGATCTTATAAACAGGTGGTGTCAGTACCCTATACCTCCTGGAGCACAGCTCATAGCATACAGCTGTGGAAGACATCATGACCCCAGGACATGAACATAGCCCAAGGCAGAACAAGTCTGGGAATTGCAGATTCCAGACCTGGGAAGGTCTTTTAAGTTTAGGAATTTAGCAACTCCTCTCTCCTCCACACATTATTTTTCCTGTGTGGTAGTGAGGTCTATTTTGACTTCACAGAGCTCTGTGAGATTTTTGAACACAGCATAAGAAAATTCATCTCTCAAATGGCCCTACATGGATAATTAGATGATCCTGAGGTGCTCTTCAGCTTTGGTAGTCTGTGATCCCATAATACTGAGAGCCTGGCATAGTGATGTCTCTAAGTCCAAGTGGGTCAGTAGGACCCCTTAGTCTTAGGATACAGTCATTTATTCAATAGACATTTTATGAAATGCCTAGTAGGTGGTACCAGATACTGCTCTAAGCACTAGACATACAGAAATAAGTAGAACAAATTCCTGCTCATGGAATTTATTTTATATAAGAAGAAAAGATAGCTGAAAAAATTTTTAGAAATATGTTCTTTTAGATGGTAATAAGTGCTATGGAAAACAATTAAAGCTAGAGAAGACACATCCAACTTAAAACTGGGTGTTGAGGAAAGTCTTGTTAAGATGGTGACTTCAATGTCCTGAAGAAGGTGAAGATGAAGTGGCTATATTTCAGAGAATAGCATTCCAGGAAGAGAGAACATCAAGTAGAAATGCTACAGAGTTCTTGAGAAATAACAAGGAGGTGGGAAGTAACAGCAACCAAATTTGGTACAGGAAATCATCATAATAACCTTGTCTTCTATTCCTACAAAGCTCAGATGCTTTTGAACAGAGGAGACATACTCTAACTACTTGTTTCAAGGATGACTTCAGCTGTTGTATTGGACATAGGTCATCTAGAGCCATGGGCACAAGCTGGGAGAGCAGTTAGGAGGAAGCTAAGTAATAAACAATATAGGTGGGCTATGTTGTGTAAGAAATGATGTGGATAGTTTATAGCAGACTGGCAGCAGCAGAGGTGGTGAGAAATCTTCAGGTTCTGATGTAGAAAAGATGTAGAGTAGATGTAGTCTGCTAAAGGTTTAGATGTAGGGTGTGAGAAGACTCAAAGGTGACTGCAAGGGGTTTTGTTTGAGCAGCTAGAAGGCTAGAATTGCTACTTGCAGAGGTAGATTAGAACCTAGGTCTCTAGATAACTAACAGTGTGACTTTGGGTAAACAGCTTAAGCACTATGTTCACCCCCCTTTTTTCACTTATTAAATGGGATAACTTAATCCGCTTTGTAGTTGATATAAGAATTAGAGATAATTTATAAAAGCCCTTGCATGGTGCCTGATACTGGTGGGCAGTTAATAATAAATAGAATTCTTATCAGTACTGTTCTTTGGGAACAAAAGAACAAGTCTTGATTTCTCACTATGGTAGGCCTTCAGATATTTGAAGATAGTTCACATGATTCTTCTGAGTCTTCTAAGAATGATTCCCATAGTTTCTCCTCCTGGAAGCTGGGTAGTTTCTGTGATTCTCTTTGGTGCATTTACATTTGAACAACTCTCCTAGTTTATAAAAGAGATAGAGAAAGATTATAAAAGGATTTTATTCATTTTTCAATAGTGGAGTAAATGATCAGAAAGCCACATGTGAACAGCTTACATTCCTGCCCACCCCCCAGTATCAATCAGGAATGGAGAAGCTTCCTGTTTGATACTCAGGAAGCTATGTGTGTCATGAAAATGGGGATGCATTATTTACATGTGTTTTCTTTTCTTTAGTAATCCTTTAACATATCCCAGTGTTATAATGCAGTTTTTTGTGGAAATAAGGTTTAACACCTTCAAAGTTTTAAAATCAATCCTATTCAGCCACAGTTATAATTATTTGTGGTTCTGAGATACTGGTATGAGTCCTGATGGTTGTCACTGCTCTGGCTTTTCTGGCCTCCCAGTCCTATGAATGGTATATGTGGAGGAAAAAATCTCAAAAGGATGGAAACATCAGAAAATGAATTCTATTTGGCTTGAGAACTACATGTAGAAAACCAGATGGTTGGAGCAAAAGCCTAAATACAAAAGGAAAAGTGGGAGATCATACAAAAAGTGGGAGATTAGACCTTGTCTTTAGTCCTCATATTTTTTAAGTAAAAAATTTAGGAGACTGGCTTAAATATGTTCTTAAAGTTTTATCTAGCACCAAAATTTCACATTCTGTTTCCATCCTTCTGATGCCCTCTCAAAGCCGGTGAAAATAAATGTTAACATTTCACCTACTGTTGTGAAGACTGTAGCCTTTGAAAGCTTTTCATGGATCTAACTTCAAGGGTCATTCTGTACTTAGCAGACAGGCATGGCCCAAATTTTAAGCTGTTGGTAAAGTGAAGTAAGGAATGAAAGTTAAATGTGGAGAAGACAACCTAGAACTTCTCTGTGATACAGTATGGATTGTCAGTGTTAACCATCATTTCTATGTTCTTTATCTAGAGCATTGAAATTTTTTATCAGAATTTACCTGAAAAATTTAATAACATTATGATGCATCTAAAAATTACCCAGTGTAATGTCTGGAGTATAGTATACCTCCAACAGGTGCAGTTGAAAGGCAATTGCAGTAGTATTTTTATTTTTTAATGTCTTCCCAGTGCAGCGCTTCTTGATATTCATGGAGAACTGGCCAGTCTATTAGGCCTTTCCAAGTGCACAACAAAACTGACTTAACTTGCTAATAAACTGGAACTTCACACCTGCTCCCAGTCATCCCCAAGAGGCCCTGTGAAGTAGAAACACAGCTGAAATGGCTAGGGCATTACTGGCTGCTTTTAAAATCCTCAGCTTTCGTGTTGGTCACACATATATTCACACTCTCAAATGAAATATGTTCTTTGTGCAAGAGCAAAGAGGGTGCGTGAGCTGGCAGCTTGGCTCACTGAAGCTTCTATACTTTTCATCCCCTTCCTTTAATTTCTATTTACATCTAGAAAGGCATTAATTTGTGACTCTCTCTATATACCTTATTAGTGAAATGTTGAGTGTGGACATGGCAATTCCGAGGAAGTCCCGGGGGGGACTTGGTAGCCAAGGTCTGGCTGGAAGGCCAGGAGAGCGGGAGTGTGCTCACATGCAGCCTGGGTGGACTCAGGGTGCAAGCCCTGGAGCCTGTTTGCCAACTCCCACGCTTCCTCTTTGCACTGCTTTTCTAAAGGGATGGGTTAAGATTTACATCCTCACTCAGAATTTATCTGTCACTGCTTGGTATTTAACTTTTTTATTAGTAAGAGCAGATTTATTTTAATAGTCTATATAGAAACCTCTAAAAAGATTCTAGAAAAATCGAAAGTAGTAGCCTGAAGCAATTCCTGGAAATTAAAAGACAAACAAACAAATAAACAAATGTTCTAGTAATTGTTATCTTCTCCTTTAATCTTTTCTTGTTTTAACTAAATATTGAAATACACAAAGAATATAGTGTTTGAATGTGCCTGTGTATATGTGAATGCAAACTTTGTTCTTTAGGAAGTAGCTGGCACTTCTCACCAATTTCCATTTTACCTTCTTGCTATGATGATCACAAATTTCTTTTCCTCACCAGAATGTGAGATCCCTTTAGCAGGAACTCATCTATTCATTCTCTTCTATATCTCTAGTGCTTTTAACACCACATATTAAGTGCAATATTGAGTTTTAGGTACTTGACAAATACAGGTCAAGAATAACTATTTCTAAGGGACAATAGAGACTGTCCTAATCTGTTTTGAGAATGAATACCAGAGAATGGATAAGTTATAAACAATAAAAGTTTATTTGACTCACAGCTTCAGAGGCTGACAAGTGCAAGATGAAGGGGCCTCATCTGGTGAGGGTCTTTGGGCTGCATTGATACCTGATGAAACGGTGAGGGCACACATGCCAGGCAGAGAGAGGAAACCGGGTCTAACTCATTCTTTGCATTAGTAACCTATTTTCTAGACAACTAATGCTAAGCCTTTAGTCCCTTCACGAGAGCAAAACCCTCATACTGGTTTACTTCTTGCACAGTGTGGTGGTGCACACCTGAAATTCTAGCGGTTCTAGAGGCTGAGACTGGAGGATTGTGAGTTGATAAGCCAGTCTCAGCAATGGCAAGGTACTAATCAACTCAGTGAGACCCTGTATCTAAGTAAAATACAAAATAGGGCTGGGGGTGTGGCTCAGTGGCCAAGGGCCCCTCAATTCAATCCCTGGTACTCCCTGCCTCCCATCAAAAAAAAAAAAAAAAAAAAAATCCACCTCTTAATACTGTTACCATAGCAATTAAATTTCAACATAAGTTTGGGAGGGGGCATTGAAATTACAGCAGAAATACTTGTATATTTCTTTATATATGGTCTTTAATTTGAATATAAAAGAGGAATTAGGAATTTGCAAAAAATTCAAATTCTTAGTAAATTTTCAGAGGTTTTGGATGCCAGTCCAGGGTAGAGTCCAGGAATCTGCATTTTATCAAATAGCACTCTCTCTGCTGCCTTCTCACAAATGATTCAGAGACAGTGGTTCACTGATCTTCACTTCAAGAATCACCTACTTATTACTTTATTTAGTATTATATACTGAATGATTGAATATAATGACTTTTTTCTCTTTGCATTTCACTTTGCATTGTTTCATTAACAATACATTAATGGAAGATGATTTTGGTTTTGTTCATTTCCTTATCCCCTAGTTTAGAAACACAAGGGTTTGGACATTGGTTATAAAAAGAACCTTCCATTTATTAGAAGAAGATTAAGAGTTGAGGCGACTGACATCAGGAAACAGGGCCAGAACTCATTGTGATTATCCAGGTTTGGGAGGAAGAGAGAGAGAGAGAGAGAAATAGTACATCTACCTGGAAACAGCAAAGACAGGGAAAATGACATTTGAATTAAATGCTAAAGGGACGTCAGACAGAAGGGTCTAGTGACAGAAGTGAGGAAAAGGGAATCCACCAGCTTAAGGGTTTCTGGTCAATGCCAAGAAACAAAGTTTTCCTTTGAGCTTAGGTGACTGTGCTTGAGATTTAGCCAGAAAGAACCTGGCATCCCCAGGGATTCAGAAATAGGGGAAATGGTGGGCTAGCCTGAGTGTGGAAACGGGTCAGAACAAAGAAAACTATCTTGAGCACTGTAATTTGCCCAGCTGGACTCCATGAGCAAGCTGGGTGGTGATCGAAGATCTGACTGTGTGCTCTTTAGGATCCCAAGATTTTTGCCCTCTAGAACAGATTTTGCTTTTATTTTTATTTTAGAATGAGTGGTGAATATAGAAGAAGGTAAGGACCAGGAGCATGGAAGTGAGACTGTGGTTTTAAGATTGCCTTATAAAATGGAAACAACATAAAACAAAACAAAACTTTTTTTGACCTTGGAGTGAAACCAATAAGTAGTGAGGAGGGAAATTTTGTGTGTGCCTCAGGTGGTTTAGTGCAGGGCTGTCAAGATGTGCTAATTGAGCACCTGAATGGATGACTGATGATTGGGACACTCTTGCCTAGAAGCAGTGGGTGGGGACAGGAGATCAGTTTTTATTTTTAGTTCCTACATATTCCTTTCACAACTTAGATAATCCAGATGATTCCATTAACTAAGCATGTGAAATTGGATAAGAAATTTAAGTTCTCTGAATATACATATGTATTATTTTGCTTTTCTCTTATCACTTTAGAGAAACACAAATTGCCCTTATAATGAGTAGTAATCAACATCCATACCCAAATCAAAGGATATATCCTAACTCTGGAATTCAATATAAAATAGATACTTAATATAAATTAAAAGCATTTGTTAATAAAACACTTATTTCATAAGTAATGCATGGCAGCTAAAAATTCTTGTCTTCCCAGACCTTGCAGTCATGTGAAAACAAGGCTATAGTTTAGGATTAAGAGTTAAAGTTGGTTGTGTAACCTTCTGAATGGAAGGAAGAAGAAAACTCTCTTAAACTAGATTATAATTGAGAAACTGCCAAAACATGTGGAATAAATGAGCTCGTTCCCACTGGACATATGTATAGGAGTGGCTAAGGTAGAAAGTCTTAGGCCAAGCCAACACAAAATGATTTCCCAAATAAATCTACAGCTGCGTGGCTTCGGCATTGGAAACAGCCATCAGTATCCCAGTGGAGGTTAAATATACTACACTTTCCAATTCTCTTGAAAATTAGTTTTAAATAGAATCTTTCTTCATTTATTGTGCAAAATGCTCATAATCCTCTGCCAGACACTGTGCTAATGAAACATGGGAAATAAGTTAGACAGGACTTAGCTTTCCAGGAACTCAAACATTGTGAGGTAGAAATGTGTAGGGGCTAGGTGAAGGCTCAGTTGAGGTGCCGCGAGGGCTTCCAGGGACGCTATGTCATATCCAGATGGGGAACTCAAAACTGGCTTTGTAAAAGGTGTGAGATTGGAGCTGGACCTAGGATGGACATAATTGGACAATCAGAATATGGGTAGCTAACTTGAATTCTAGATAGAGAGATTCTAGTAAGACTGAAGACAATGAAACAAAATAGCAGGTTCTATTTGGGTCTGACCAATGAGTAGGATGGTTTGTTAGAACTACATGAATCTAAGAAGCAGCACAGTTGGAAAGAGAGGATGAAGAGGTATTTCAATAAGTAGATTCACTGAGGAACAGCTTTTTAAAAATTTGCTCATTTTTTTATTGGTGCATTATAGTTGTACATGTTGATGGGGTTTGTTATTACATATTTGTACATGCATACAATATAGCAATATAATTTGGCCAATATCATTTTCCAGAATTCCCCCCTTCCTTTCTGGTCCCTTTCCTCTACTGATCTTCCTTTGATTTTTAGGAGATCCAGCTCCACCTTTGTTCTTCTTTTTCCTCTCTAACTTCCACATATGAGAGAAAACACATGATCCTTAATCTTCTGAGTTTCATTTATTTTGCTTAATATGATGGTCTCTAGTTCCATCCATTTTCCTGCAAATGCTATAATTTCATTTTTCTTAATGGCTGAGTAAAACTCCATTATGTATATATACCACATTTTCTTTAACCATTCGTTTGATTACTTAGCCTAGAAACTTGAGTAACAGTAGAAAAAGGGAGAGAACACGCTAAAAAGAATTCGGTAAAACGATTGCCTAGTCTTTGTAGAGTAGGCAACTAAGTTAAGAGGGTCTGGTGAGTAGACAGGTGAACTGAGCCAGTTTTAGGAAAAATAGCAACTTGAAATGTGATCAATCTCAGAAGACCCCTGGAATGGTGTCAGCAAGGTGACAGGGATTGTGTGTAACTGTGATCAAGTAGGGAGCACTACTTCTGAATGGGGCAGCTGCTGTGCAGCTCAAACCACTTGTTGCCTTGTGAAAATTGATGTCTCCTGTGGCCAAATATTCAAGAGAAACTAGAACCTCACATTTTATGTTGGCAAGAAATTCAAATTAAAAAAAAAAGTGGACCTCGGTATTATGTGGGCCAAATAAAATAGATCTGCAGGCAGTTGGTTTGAGACCTCTGATGATTGCTTAGGGGCCCTTAAAAAAGGTGGAATAGGGAAAGAACTCTCATTTGAAAACAGAAATCAAAGCACAGCATTGCTAGAAGTTGTAGGAATAGCAAAGACCTGTGTGGAAAACCCACAGCTTGTTTGACTATTTGTTCAATGTCTGTCTCAGCAGACTGTAAACACCTGGAGAGTGGAGAGCCTCCCTGTTCTGCTCCCTAGTATCTGCACAGTGCCTAACGTAACAGGGCATACAGTAAGTACTTATTAAATAGACATTATTCTTAGAAATTAGGATTTGTAAGAAGTGCTAGATTCTGTGTTTTTCCTTACTTTAAGTGAGGAAGGAAAATATTGATGTATGTATGTAGGATGACTTTTAATTTTATGACATTTGTATGCCATTAACATACATCTCTTTTCTTTTCAGCTGAACACCTTCATATTAAAATATCAGAAAACACTCAGAGCATGCAGCCTAAAAAATGCACAATATCTACTTGTGATCACAGTCCCCTCTAATTATGTGCTTCAATGACTTCTCAGCACCTAATGAGTAAATTCTAAACTCAACACAATCCAAAACTGCTTCTATGATCTAACTCTTGAATATTTTCTCAGATATATCTTCTTTTTTCTATTTCCTAGTCTCAGGATAAGTGTGGTTCTTGGTTGCTGGGAGCTGGTCAAGGAAAAATACCTCAGGGACTCCTGTTTATAATTGATAGTGGTCATAGAAAGATAGCAGAGAAAAGATGTGGGCTATGATACCAGATGTTAAAACAATCAAGTGAAATTGTATTACTTTAAATCATGCTACGTGGGTCCGCTCGACAAGTTAGGGTCCTGAGACATGAGAAAAGGGGTCTTTGGGGAAGACCAAATGGGGTCTCCCAGGACGGGGGTGACGTCCTGCAGAGTCACTCCACCCAAACCCTGGGGTAAAAACTGCTCTGCCTGAGTGAGATGCGGAAACACCGTTTATTCCAGAAAGTACAGAAGCTTATATAGACTCCTGGACAAATCCTGGCCCAAAGTTACAAACAAGGAGGTGCTCTCTGTCAAGCGCACAGTCCATTAGCATAGAATGGGGAAAGATGGAAGGGAGGGGTTGAAGGTATGGAGAGTGCTCCTACAAAATTGAGCAAGGGCTCATGATAGAATTTAAGGTTGTCAACTTTGGATATGTATATATCATTGGTATTCCAAACTAGAGTTGTGGTTAATTGCCCTTTAAAGATGTAAGAACTAACAAATTATTTTAAAATGGTTTGTTAATGCCCAGAGTTTACTTGATTAAACACTTTTTTTTCCCAGTTTTATGGTTAAATATTCTGTTCATGATTGTATTAGGCAATAGTCATATAATAGGAAGACTGGCTGAAAACTTTATAGGAGAAAATATCTTTTATTTTCTACTGTTCTTTTATTCACTTTATGTGTTAGTCCTTGGGAATCAATCTAACAAGAGAGGTGAAAGACTTCTACAATGAAAACTACAGAACACTAAAGAAAGAAATTTAAGAAGACCTTAGAAGATGGAAAAATCTCCCATGCTCTTGGACAGGCAGAATCAATATTGTCAAAATGGCTATACTACCCAAAGCTCTATACATATTTAATGTGATTCCAATTAAAATCCCAATATTATTCCTTATAGAAATAGAAAAAAAATCATCAAATTCATTTGAAAAAATAAGAAACCCAGAATAGCCAAAGCAATCCTTAGCAAGAAGAGTGAAGCAGGGCTGGGATTGTAGCTCAGCGGTAGAGCGCTTGCCTCGCTTGTGTGAGGCCCTGGGTTCGATCCTCAGCACCACATACAAGGCAATAAAATAAAGATATTGTGTCCATCTACAATTAAAAAAATATTTAAAAAAAAAAAAAGAAGAGTGAAGCAGGAGGCATCATAATACCAGACCTTAAACTACACTACAAAGGTATAGTAACAAATGCAGCATGTTATTGGCACCAAAATAGACATGTAGACCAATGGTACAGAAGAGAAGACACAGAGACAAACCCACATAGATACAGTTATCTCATATTAGACAAAGGTGCCAAAAATATCCATTGGGGAAAAGATAGCCTCTTCAACAAATGGTGCTGGGAAAACTGGAAATCCATATGCAGCAAAATGAAACTAACCCCTATCTCTCACCATGCACAAACCTCAACTCAAAGTGGATCAAGGACCTAGGAATTGGACCAGAGACTCTGTGCCTAATAGAAAACAAGTAGGCCCAAATCTTCATCATGTCAGCTTAGGCCCTGACTTCCTTACAAGACTCCTAAGGTGCAAGAAATAAAATCAAGAATCAATTAATGGGATAGATTCAAACAAAAAAGCCTTTGCTCAGCAAATGAAACAATCAATGAAGTGAAGAGGGAGCCTACACTTTGGGAGAAAATTTTTGCCACACCCATGTCAGATAGAGCACTGATCTCCAGGATATATAAAAAAACTCAAAAAACTTAAAACCATAAAAACAAACAACCCAATCAATAAATGGCTAAGGAGCTGAACAGACACTTCTCAGAAGAAGAAATACAATTGATCAACAAATATATAAAAAAATGTTTAACATCTCTAGCAATTAGAGAAATGCAAATCAAAACTAAGATTTCATCTCATGCCAGTCAAATGGCAGTTATCAAGAATACAAGCAATAATAAGTGTTGGTGAAGATGTGGGGGAAAAGGCACACTCATACATTGCTGGTGGGACTGCAAATTGGTGCACCCAATCTGGAAAGCTGTATGGAGATTCCTTAGAAAATTTGGAATGGAACCACTATTTGACCCAGCTATCCCACTCCTCGGTCTATAAGCTAAAGAATTAAAAACAATATACCACAGTTACGCAGCCACTTCAATGTTTATAGCAGCACAATTCACAATTGCCAAACTGTGGATGCAACCTAGATGGTCCTTAATAGATGAATGGATAAAGAAAGTGTGGTATATATATACAACAGAATATTACTCAGCATTAAAAGAGAATAAAATCATGGCATTTGCAGGTAAATGGATGGTGTTGGAGAATATCATGCTAAGCAAAATAAGCAAATCCCAAAAAACCAAGGCCGGATGTTCTATCTGATATGTGGATGCTGATCCATAATGTAGAGGGAGGCGATGGAAGAATGGAGGGACTTCGGGCAAAGGCGGGGGGAAGAGGGCATGGGGGCAGGAATGATAGTAGAATGAGATGGCCATCATTACCCTAAATACATGTATGACTGCACATATGGTGCAATGCTACATTGTGTATAACCAGAAAAATGAAAAGTTGTGCTGCATTTGTGTACAATGAATCAAAATACATTATGCTGTCATATATACCTAATTAGAATAAATAACTAATTAAAAAAACAAATATATTGGAGAACCTATGGGTGCTCTTCACTGGTAACCTCTTCCTTTTTTCTAGGGGCAGATACCATCCTGAATCTAGTAATCAGTCCTTTCATTTCACAGTTTTACTGTGTATGTGTAAATCACTGAATCATTTACTACTTGATTTTGGCAAGATTTTTAGCTTTACATAAATAAAATCATACAATATGTGTTCTTAAAAAAAGTAAGACTTATATTAGAATAATCTGGAATGTGTGTTGAAAATAGATTCTTGAAATATGCCATAAATATAATGAATGTAAGTTTCTAAAAGAAGGTCAGGATTCTACATTTTTATAAAGTTGCCCAAATTGTCCTCATGCATGTGAAACTTTTGAAAACCATCCTTTGAGGGTATGTGGTCAACCAAGAAGTGGCACTATTTATTATAAGTGGGTGGTCCCCCTGTCTTTCTTTCCATATACTAGTGTAGAGCCAGCTCCACAAAAATGCTACCCCCTAGAAGTTTGGTCAGGGAATATCCGTGCAAACACCTGCATACCAGATAGGCACATCCGTAGAGCTTGTATTGCTGATCCAATTTCAGCAATGTCTTGTGCCACTCGCTTAATTCACAGTGTATTGAAAGGATGGTGATGATTTCACACTGGAATCTGAAGCACACCAGTCTTTTGTGTTCCTTGTGTTTTTTTTTTTTTTTCCCTATGCTTACCTTGATTTGCAGTATTTTCTTTCTCATGATCAAGAATGGCTGGGCTATTGACCACTGATGAGTATGGACTTCATCTAGCTGAAGGCATTTTGCTTTGGGAGTACTGGTCACTTTATATAAGTAACCTCAAGAAGATGGTGTCACTATTTACAGGGAGAGTTGGGCCATTTGTTTTAATGGGTCATTTTTCTACTAAAACCACTGAATAGTTTAAGCTTTACAAATTACTGAGTATAGAAGTACTCACAGCTGAACTAAAGTAATTTCTGGAGGTAGAATTGCATTTTCTTCCTGTTTCTATTTGTTTTTTTTTTTCTAATGCAAGTGACATAAATATCAAATAGATGATTAATTTCAACCAAGATAAGATATCAGGGACAGGTCATATAATCTTCTGGTCAGGCAAGCATGAAATATATCTAGTTATTTTTTCTTTTCAACTGTACATTCCCCTCATCTACTCCTTTTCCCCACTTACTAGAGGGAAGTATATTATATTAAAGGATGGAAGAAATTATAGATTTTAATAGATTGGAATCAAAGAGAACCAGGAAGCCCTCTATTAGAAATGGGAGGCTGGGGTTATAGCTCAGTGGTACAGCACTTGCCTAGCATGCATTGGCCCTGGGTTCCATCCCAAGCAGTGCAAAAAGAAAATACACGGGTCAGAAGTCACAGCTCTTAGATAATGAAGTTGGGAACTGGTGCATGTTATCTATCTATCTATTTATCTATGTATCTATCTATGTATCTATCTATCTATCTATCTATCTATCTATCTATCTATCTATCCATCCATATATCTATGTCTATCTAGATAGATATATCTATGGTTGTTTGTATAAAAAAGGAAAATAAGTCTCCCCAACATTTTTTGAAAGCAGTACCACAAAACATTCTGACAATTAGAACAAACTATTACAATAGTATACATACATAAAATCAAGATAAGGATACACAGAAAGAGCTTTTCTTTTTCTGTTAACCACTCTATTAACTGCTTTGATTACCTTGGCTAGTTGAACCTCCTGAAAACTTACAAGTAGGGGCTTTCCGCATTTTATGGGTGAGTAATTGAGGCTAATAAAGGTTGACTAACTTGCTCCAGGTTACATAGCAGAACTAGAATGAAAGGTCAGGTAGTCTGGCTCCAGACTCCATGCTCTTCACCACTGACTTGTAACTGCTGAAAGGGGCAGTGGTAGAAGCTCTGGCTGTTAGGGATGAGTGAATTCTGCCAAAGAAAAGAGGACCTGGAGACATTCTAAACAGGAGTTTAACAGCTACTGTGATTTGACCAATCTGGATTGACATAAAAGGAAAGCTCTCCTTTACATTATCACATGGTTAAATCTGTTCTTCACTGAAAAGTATGATATTAGGAAAAAGCAAGAATGGCCAAATTATTTGTGATTTCTGTGCTGGTTTTGTTCTGCTTTAAATCTCCATGGGCACAAGATTATGACTTCTGAGTACAAATGGATAAATGTCAATGATACCTGCCATGTCTGTCTACCATTAAAACTCAGTGGAATGTGATTGCTGTTCATCTCTTTCCTTGCTAAACAGGGATGAAAATGCCCAGCATTTGTTAGTTCCTTGGAAAATACCCCATAAAGATGCACAACCTGCTACTAATGACCTCTTGTCCTCTCTGGTAGACTGTTACTGAAGTCTTCATTATTGTTTGCAGAGCTGCTGCTCTTTGGCTCCCCAGGAATATTGCCCTCTATGGTGAGTTGAGCAGGGGCTTTGGAACTGTGGCAAAGAAGCAGATACCTGAAGTGAGCAGTTAGGCATTGAAGAGCTGTGTTGTCTGTGCTGTTTGCAGTCTTCACAATAGACTCAGCCATACAGCCCCAGCAGGAATTTCCTATTTGAATCCTTTTATTCTTGCCAGAGCAAAACCTCTCAGAGCTTTGTCCTGTGTGTTGCAGGTGTGGCATGATGAAGTAGTATCAATAGCATCAAGCTGACACTATATTCACTGAAGTGACCATCAAAGAGTGTTCCTATCCTCCCAAAAAGGGGAAAGAAGAGCTGTAGAATATATAGTTGCTCATACTTGGCACT
>PVHX01026558.1:0-20642 GCA_004024805.1 Geosciurus inauris
TTATATGTATTATATATTATCTCTATGCTTAATTTTACATATACACAACAAGAGTCAAAAGAATAGAAAACTTTCCTAACATTAAGGTATCAGAGATTTCTAATTTCAAAGGGCCTGATTTCTCCTTCTTAATATAACACTGTCTCAGTTAGACTACCATATAAGAAAAAAATATGATTTGTTTACTACTATGGAGTATTCAGAGAAAGATAAGAAGCTTTAAAATTTCAAACAAATGGTTTTTGAGATAGTTTCTAAAGAATTTTGTCATTTATAATGTAACAGCATTTACATTTGAAAAACAATGAATTTTTGTGGTATACAAAGTTCTCTCACTTCTCTTACTGCATTTGGTAGCAGGTAACACTATTCTCTATTTAGAAAATACAGATATCTAAGTGTACCCCAAAATTAAATCACTCATGATGCTGATGAATGGAATGTCTTGTACATGTTTGTTAGCCCCATCTGTTTAGTAGGGCTGTTCAAGTCTTCTTTTTCTTGTTTATTTTCTATCTGAATGATCTGCTTGGTTCTGACAATGGTATTGAAGTCCAGTATCATTGTATTGCTGGATATTCTTCCCTTCAAATCTCTTATTATTTACTTAGTATATTTATGTATTTTGACTTCAGTAGAATACCTATCTATAATTGTTCCTTTTATCATTGTATAGTAACTTTATTATCTTTTAGATTTTTAATTTTTTACTATTTTGACTTACAGGCTCTTTTTTCTGATTAAAGTTAAGACACTCACACTTCATTTTGGCTACCGTTTACATAGAATATCTTTTTTATTTCTTCACTTTCAGTCTATGTATGTCTTTAAAGCTAAAACCGTCTCTGTAGAAGCAGATGGTTCTATCTTATTTTCTATTTGTTTGTTGATATATCAATTTAGCCAATCTATGTCTTTAGATTAGGGAGTTCAATGTGTTTAGCTTCAATGAAATTATTGATAAGAAAGAACTGATTCTTGGTATTTTGTTATTTGTTTTCTGTCCATTTGTGGTTTGATGACGTTCTTGTAGTGATTTGCTTTGATTCTTTTATCTTTCTCTTTTGTGTATTTACCATATGTTTTTGTGATTGCTTTGTGTCTTACATAGATAATCTTGTAGTTATATTTCAAATTGATAGATGAATATAGATACATAGATCCACACACAAGAGTAGACCTTTTTGTGTGACTGGAGCCAAGATGATGATTTCACATTTAATTAATAAGAATGGCTGCCTTAGGGTAGAATGTTTATAAGGAGAGAGACCTTTACCTTCTGCTACTTGTCAGAAAACATTCAGGTACAAGTAACAGAAAACCTAACAAAAAATTGGCTTAATTGATAAATGAATATATTAGTTTATTTAGTAAGAAAGCTAGAAGAAAGTTGGGCACCTGATTGATTAATGAAGTGATTCAATTATGTAATCAAAGTACCACATTCTTTCTTTTCCTTCTATCATCTATTGTCCACATCTGTCCTCATGTTTGTAGGATACCTACTGATAGCAGTAAAGGCTCTCTCCTTTTGCAAACATGATATAAATTCACTCTCATTTAAGAATGAAGATTTCAATAATCCTCTATTTTGCATCTTAAAGCCAAAATTGGGTCATCTAGAAATTAGTCAGCTGCTCACTGAAAGGCTGATGCCACTGCAGTTCAGCCAATCAGGCTCATCACTTGGTTTCAAGTGAGTTCCTTAAACCGTGCTGCTGCTCCTTGACTGATATATCTGTGGTGGCATTATACAGTAAGCATGTATTCTTTAAATAAAAATAAAGGTTTGAAAGAACATTGTAAATATTGATAACTTTCAACATGTTTGACAATAATTGTATAGACTGTAATTATGAAGTTCTGATAAAATTTATTTAACCTAGGAAACAGTTTCAAAATTTCTTATTATAAAAGGAGGTATAATGCTGTGAGTGGACATATTTCTGACAGTTTACAATAGAAATAAGTATCTTCTATTATTTGTATTTTGTAATATTTAATAGCTTATCTTTGCTTAAAAATTAGCAGAAGGACACCAGTATACCATAAGCTATAAAATCCTACGGATGGAACATTTTTAATACTAGAAATTAAAGATAGGTATAGAAGATAGCAACTTTCTTCTAATTTTAAGTAACTCTATCTTAAATTTCAAAAAGAAACTAAAAGAAATCTTATTTTAGGGACATAAAAATATAAAATATTTTAAGCACTAAGCTTTTGATGTTGCTAAGGTGAAAACAAAATCCACCTCTAATGTAGTTAGGAAATATTACAATTAGAACAATTGTTACCTAAGAGCTAATTTCTAGTAAATTTCATCTCTTTCTCTGTAAATAATGAGGTAATAAAATTCAGGAGCTGAGAGGGGTTAGGGTCAGTTATGAGATCAACCAGGTAATACCTAAAGCTAGGAAGTTGTCTAGAAAATTCCTTTGTTACCTGCTATAGAATAGTGGCTTTTAATGAATTACCTACCCATATTGCAAAGGTTACCCATACTACCACAGTCTACAGTTATGGTATAATAGAAAGAGTTTTCTTTCTTTGGAGACTGTGTAATATAAACATATATTTTTCTGTAAGACACAAATTAAAGAAAACATTTTTAAGTGGCAAAGTCTCATTTGCCAATAAAACAGCCATATATCTATATCTGTACATATATTTATATGTATATACATACATATACATATGTATATATGGTATGAAATATATATGCATATATTGACCACACAGATGTTATTCTAACTACAAATAAATTCATAAGTCTTACCCCCAAAGATGACCCTTGTATCTAAGAATAAGACTAGTAATTCTCCTGTGATGAAAATTCACTTTGGTTTTATAAAAACCAGAAGGGGGAAAGTAGCATTTTTAAGTTTTGATTTATAGTCTTGATTTTGTCTAAGCATAGTTTTTAAAAAGAGTAGAATTTTTTAAAAATGCATTAAAAAATTTCCAGATCATTCCTTAAAATCTAAATTGTGGCAGATATAACTACATATTTGCAAGTGATGGGAGCAAACATGACTTTAATAAATAGAAATCTAATCTGCATCCTTTGTTGGTAAGAATACATTATCCTCATATTTTTCAACCAAATTTGTTATTATTCCTTTGTGAATAACATTCCAAAAATGCATACTTCCATATAAGAACATATTTCCAACAGGGACTTCTCTCCTTGCAAAGGAATTCTTTAATGGAAGACCATAGGGACATTATTCTACCTACTTCCTAGCTTTCTCCTCCATGGAGCTTATCTTGGTTTGTTTTGTGTTGCTGTGACAAAATACCTTAAGACGGATGATTTGTAAGAAAAAGAGTTTTAGTCAGCTCGCAATTCTGCAATTCCAGTATAATGCTGTGAGGAACCAAAAAGCATGGAACCTAGAGTCCAGGTGAGGGATCCCTGGCTGTATCACAACATAGTGAAGTGGGAAAGGAACTTGTCCATGTGCAAAAGCACAGAAAAAGCACATGGCAAGACAGGAAGGAAAAAGCTTGGGAAGAGCTAGGCTTCCTCTTTATATAAAAACCCACTTTGATAGTTATTAATCCATTTCTACCAGACATGATCCATTCCATTTAGAAGCATTAATACATTACTAGGCTCCACCTCTTAAAGATCCTATCACCTAAATACTGTCATATTAGGGACCAAGTTTTCATCCCATGAACGTTTGGTGGATTAACTATTGTTGAATTCTTTTATCAGGAAGTCTTCCTGAATCTATGCCCTTAAGCTTAAGGCTTAAGGATGCTCCTACACTATACTTCATAAAATCCTGAGACTGTAACCTGGATGCTCCTACACTATACTTTATAAAATCCTGAGACTGAAATTCCATTATTGGATCATTGAATAGATTCAGAAAATTTGTTTTCTATCTATGCCTGCGAAGAGATTGCTATTGACATTGGAATGGTATGATTTCTTTTTTCTTTTCTTTTTCTTTCTTTCTTTTTTTTTTTTTTTGGTACCTGGGATTGAACTCAGGGGCACTCAGCCACTGAGCCACATCCTCAGCACTATTTTGTATTATATTTAGAGACAAGGTCTCACTGAGTTGCTTAGTGCCTCACCATTGCTGAAGCTGCCTTTGAACTTGCCATCCTTCTGCCTCAGCTTCCCAAGCCACTGGGATTACAGGAGCTTGGAATGGTAGGATTTCTTATAGGGATAACCAAAATACATTTATGAGTAGAGATTTTTAAAAGTGAAACATTTTCTACAAAATCCACTTTGTTGTTGGAGAGATTGAAAAGTCAAAGACTGCATTTCAAGAGCTTGCTCCAAAGTACCTGCTTATATGTACTCTCCTATGAGTTGGAGAGTGAAATGTGGAAATCATCTTCTTTATTTTTGCTTCTGGCAAGCAAATTCACAGAAACTAGAGAACTATAGGAGGTTGAGAGGCCCCATACTCAGCTTCTCAGTCTTTAGCCAACAGCCTCATGTGGATGAGAGATAGTTGCTCTAGATTACAATTTCCATAATATGCCCTTACACCCCAGAGCCTAGTGGCTGCTCCTGATTTCCATTCTTAGCTATTCAACAATTTTCTAAGCTATAAATTCCCTGACTTAGATTTCCTTTCTGCTTCATACAGTTTGAGAAGATTTACTTCCTGCAGTGACCCCAAACTGATATATATTCTTTGTTATATCCCTTGCTTGCCTGTCTTTTCTCTGGCTAGGTAGCAGTCTTTATGAATAGGGATAGGACCTGTCTTTGTTCATTCCTTCATTCATTCCTTCATTCATTTATCATATAACTTTTTATATTTGTATGTCCTGCAATTATACATAGGTGCTTAATATATATTCACCTAATGAATTAGGAAGTGGGACATGTAAGATAACATTTAAGGTACTAGAGATATAGAGATGACATCATTATCAGTAATAAAATAATAAATAAAAATTCACTAAGTATACATTACATGTCAGGTCCTGCATATAGCATTTTACATTCACCAATTTAGAAATTTTTGCTTGATTTTATGTCTCTTTTTGTTTGTTTGTTTTTAAGCAATTTTTACATTCCCTAGAGGCAGGTACCAATTATCATTGCCCCCCACCCACACACATATACATATACACACACGTAGAAAAAAATATATATATATACACACACCCACATTTTTTTTCTTTCTAAACTTACTAGGAGGGAGCCTTTTGTTATTGTGCTGTGATAATGTGTTTTCTTTCTTTTCTTTCCCTGGTAACTGTTTCACCCTGAGAGGCAGTGTTCTCTCATGAGGTCCAAAGATTGACATTTCTGTAGACTTATCTATATGTCCAAGGAAACTTCAAAGGTTAAGTAAATTCTATTTCTAATGCCATGATCACTAAATTGTAAATGCTAGCAGCTTAAAGTTTTGACAACTTTGGGTCCTTAATTCTGAATAAAGATCATTCCAATGCTATAAAGTACCAGGTGCTGCACATTAGAAATGGGCTATGAAAATCTACAGTATGGAACTTATTCAAACAGGTTTTATGAAGATTTGGCTGGATCTAGAAGTAGAATTGGCTTAAATATAGTACAGATTGTGGAAAGTACATATATACATGTTTTTATTTAAAATTAAATATATAATAAATATTAATCCAAAAGCCTTGTTTTCAAAGACAAATCTAGGACACTATATTTGAAGTTTAAATTTGTTCTAAACAAACTAAACATAACTGTGCTTTTTTATTTTTCTGAAGCCTAAGTATTCTCTATGCTTAGTTAACTTAAAATAAATTTTATATTATATCTTCTATGGACTGATTTGGAAATGATAAAACAAAATTGAAACAGAAGCAGTCAAAGCACTTGTTATAACAGCGTCAGAGACACAAGACTAAAGTACAGCAGAATAACAGTGAATGTTCTTTTGCAGTTAACACCTGGGTTTTCCTATTTATAGAAAGATATCACAAGTTAAACACAGAGGAAAATGGCTCACAAATCCAATAAAATTTGGAATGCACAACTACCAGCAATATCAGGGGATTTTCACCCAATATATTTGCCAGCAAATCAATAACATGAGTAAATCCTTCTGCACTGTGTGTAATCAAATGCTCACTAACAGGTACTACTGCCTAAATTAATATAATCCCAGAAGTTCTCTGTATATTTCAAAGCTAATACCACTAAGGTTTAAAATTCACATGTGATAAGCTGGAGGATACTTCTTAATAATGGTTTAAATAGAAGTAAATTATGTGAAGATTTTGAATTAAATGCTCCCACACAAAGTGGGCTCAGTTTAAAATGCTCTTGTCTCTAGATGGCATGTTTTCCATTAACCATATTTCATTACATTTCAAATAAAATAGTAATAATATATATATGTTTAATCTCTCTCTATATATGTATATATGACTTGTTTTACTAACCCATTTGACTATTTGAATTATTTGCTATGAAGATTATGTTGAATATCATGGTTTATTGAAATGTCTGTCATCATTAACATTTTCAGACTCAAATCAAAAGTCACCCATTCTTTGAAACCTGTCTAGAGTCCTGTAGGAAAGTCATGGCTTCTCCTTTGTTGCTAGCTACACTCTTGTAGCTTTATCACACTACTGTGTGAACATTTCTTCTTGTCTTTAAATGTAGCATAAGGACCTGACACATATTTTTCAAATAAATTTGAATACTGTATCAAATAGGCAACAAAGCATAATAACATTTGTCATGTAGCTTGATAGTAATAGTGGGTATTCATCAAATATAGTCTGAGAGGCAAAGTTTGACATGGAAGATTGCCATGCAATAAAAAGCCATTTCCGTGGGCTATAGGTGGTAGAGCACTTGCCTCGCATGTGTGAGGACCTGGCTTTGATCCTTGGCATTGAAAAAACAAACAAAAAAATTAGTCTCCTTTCTTTTATAATGATTAAATTTAAGTTGCTACACCCAGAATTTGTCCATGTAGGAGCATTGTGCTCTGGTCTCTAGTAAAATTATTAATACAGCTGTATAAAATTTTATCTGCAGTTATTGCTTGCCAAGCACAGTATTAGGTGCTAGAGATATAGATAGATAAGACAAAGTAGTTGCCCTTAAGGAAATGCCAGTGGAGTAAGAGAGATCTCTGATCTCTTTTAACATATTAAAAACAAATTCCATATGTATCATTTATTTGTTTTTATTGCATAACGTTGATACTGATGAAACAAAATAAAGTTTATATTTCACTAAAATAACCAATTTTATTTTCTCCTTAGAGAATTAGAATTATTTGGCTTTCTTGACAAATATTTACTATATAAATATTTAGGAAAAATATCAATGTATGCAATAGTTTAATGCTCTGTCTAGTCAGATAGAGAGAAAGGAGAAAGAGGAGGAAGATAAAAAGTAGGAAAGGACAAAAAAGTATCAGTAGAGTTAGAAAACATAGGATTAAGATTTGAGGAAGAGAAATAAAAGTGACTAAAAACAGGAGTAAAGAAAAGAAAAGAAAAATATTAGAGAGGAAAAGTATAACACAGAACAGAGGAAAATTTAGAGACAAAGGATGAGAGGAAAGCAAAGGGTCAACTAAAAATGTTAATGGTTGGATTCTTAGGATTAAGAAATGGGAGTGGTGTATGCAGAGGAGGGCTGCATCTGTGTAAAAAGCTTTTAGAATTACTTAGGTCTTTAAACTGTGTGTACGTAAAATTTTGAATTAAAATAAACATTAAATTAAAATCCTCCGTTTGTCCTTAACTTTTTCATTCACAGATTCTTTATGTCTTCCCTTTCATTGCAGCATCCTTTAAGTAGTTTTCCGTATGTGCTGTTTTCTTCTTCCAATTCTTTTCTCAAACCGCTCTTCTTTAGTCTGTTATACACTACTGAATTGGACGCTTGTCAAAGTCACCACTGACCTACATCTTGCCAAAGTCAGTAGCCCATTGGAACTATCTTGACTTCTCAATAATATTTGACACAGTTGACCACTGGTTCCATTCTTGAAAGATTTCTCATTAAGTCCAGTCACACATTTAACTTTTTTTCCCCTTTCCCCATTTAGTTGCTCTTCTAAAGTTTCTTTTGATAAGTTTTCCTCCTTTTGCAGGTCTCTGACTGTTGAAGCCACCTGTCACTTGGTCTCCAGCTCCTGTCTCTTCTCCTGCTAGTCTTTCTCCCACATAGAAATATCCCCATGATATTTCTAATTGCACGACTTAAACACCAGCAATATATTAATGATATTCGAGTTCATATTTATAGACTTCTCTTGGGCTTCAGGTACCTATGTCTAACTGCTTATTAAACATTCCATTTTCAATTTACTAGACCTGTGAAAGAACAGGGATAGAACAGAACAAATAATTTCTTCCCTTCTTCAATCTACTCTTGCCCAAATTTATTCATCCCAAAACTGCTTCCCCCAGGAACGGGCACTGTTTTCTACCCTGTGAGTCAGAACAGAAGTAGGAATCATATTTCTTCACACTTCACACCTATTTCTATCTTATAGTTTATCATAGTTCTTCTGCCAAAACATATATGCCAAAGGCCTGGCAGGATGGTGCACTTCTGTAATTCCAGTAACTCAGGAGCCTGAGTCAGGAGGATCACAAATTTGGCATCAGCCTCAGCAATTTAGTGAGACCCTCAGGAACTTAGGAAGATCCTGTCTTAAAATAAAACATTGCTGGAGATGTAGCATCACTGAGTTCAATCCCCACTACCAAAAACAAACAAAAAAAACAAAACAAAACCATATTCCAAATCTAAACATTTCTCATTTTTTTACCTGATCCTCAAATAGCTTACTATCTAGAATCCATTAATCTGTTCTTCACATAGAAGCAAGAGGTATCTGCTTAAAAAGTAAAACAAATCATGCCATTCCATGAATATAATCTCCAATGCATTTCCATTGGAATAAAAATTATATCAACATGATTTTGCCTAATTTAAATATTTCTGTATAATTGGCTCCATCCAGCTCTTCCAACTTATTCTTAGTTCTTATTCTCTATATTCATCCCACATCCTCTCAAACATTCAAGGTTACTCCTGTGCCCTTGCTTTTCAATCTCCTTTGAAACTTTTCCCAGATGTATTCACAGCTTTCAGTCTTCCTTACTAAGGTTTCAACAAATGTTACCTCCTTAGAGAAGGATCTTATCACTCTAGCTAAAGCAAATCTTCCTCTTTCTTCCTCCACACCATATTCTATATAGCATTAATTTATCTTTCCTCAGAAATATAGTCTATGATTTTACTTTTATTTCTTTATTTAAAAATTTTTGTCCTCCATTACAAAATAAGGTTTCTGTTTCCATCTGTTGTATCTGAGAGAGTATGTGACACAAAGTAAATGTTTAAAACAATGCTTTGTTTAGTTAATAACTGAATCTACTGCTTTAAATCTTACTTGCAAGGAAAACTCAAAATTCCTTTGGATGATTTAAAAGTATGTATAATTTTCTCAAAGTATCTCCTTTCGATTCTTCTTAAATATCTTAGACATTCACAATTCCAAATCACTTATAAGCCACTGATGTGACATGCTGATTTATACCTATTAATATGTAATGTGAAAATTTATACCTATTTATATGTAATGAGTTGATTTATACCTATTTATATTTATATTTACATTGTTGTTACTCCCTTTACTTGATATTCTCCTTCCTTCACTGTGTGAAAAATTACAGCTTGAATCCACGAAAGGTATCAGCATTTTCTTCTTGTGCATCATCTTAAAATCTCTTATGTATCCATATCTAGGACTTAAGTATTATATCACACTTCACTTCATTTTATTCTTTTCTAGATTATGACCTCTTGGAGGATAGGGATTTTTCGTCTCATTAACATTTGTATTGCTACTACTTACAACAGTATATGGCTAATTTCTTGTTGTTCTCCTCACTCCACTTCTTCCCTCCCCTTCTCCTCCTCTTCCTCCTTTTTCCTGTTACTGGGCATTGATAGAATCCTGGGCTTCAGTGACAGACAAGCTCTCCTGAGACTAACTTCTTGGATCATAATTCTTTCTTAACCCTTTCCTCATACTCTCTCCAGATCTTACTAACTCCAACTCTTTATGCTACTGTCATCTTCTCTCTCATTTTATTAGACAACAATTTAGCTTTAACTTTGCTCTTTTAGTCTTATATTGTCATTCTCATAATGCTGTCTCAGCAATAAAAATGGTTCATATCCCTTTAAAAAACAATTATAAATGGAAAATAGATGCTTCTTAACAAAAAATGTTTTTTTTTCTTGTGTTTTTCTCTCATCACAGTAGGTAATAATAAAAAAAGAAAAGTAATAGGGCTGGGGGTACAGTTCAGAGATAATATGTGTATTCAGTATGCCTGAGGCCCTGGTTTAAACCGTCAGTACCAAATAAATAAACACAACAACAAATATGTGTGTGCGTGTGTGTATATATACATATATACATATACATGTATATATGTATAACTCATACATATATATGTGTAACTTTTATACATATATATGTACAACTTTTATACATATATATGTATAACTTTTGTATATTGTTCTCATTGGAGTCTTTAGCTGTAGAATGTGCTTGATTTTTTTTTTAGTGTTAATGACTATTGTACTAGGACTATGGTAAATGAGTCTTTCTATTAGTTGGAATATATAATATGGTATTTGTAAAAGAAACCAATGTAACAGTTGACTAGATGAAATAGCAATTCCTCCCATGCAACCAATAAGAAAAGAAGTTAGTTGATCATTTGGCAAATCTACATCATGGAATTTTCTAGGAACATGGCACTTACCAGATTGTTGTTTTACAATAGAACATTGCTTTCATTTTATATGGTGCCAAACATCTCATCAACATATCCACATTATCGACAATGAAATAAAATGTCTTTTCCCTTAAAGAATAAAAACACAGAATTGTTCTGATCACTTCTACAAACATTATACAGGCAAAAATTTAGTCACCACTCTACACTTAGCTAAAAAGAGAAGGATATATTTAGATTTCATTCTAGTTAGTGATTATTAATGAAAAATCAAGGATTCTCGTACAAAACACAGAAGCGGAGATAGGATATTGGCTAGAGATAACTGACATTTTGACCACATTCTCATGTTTCTTTTGAGTATATCCAACCTATTAGAGAAATGGGAAAAAATATGAATAGAAAGCTTATAGAAGATACAAATGTGTCCCTTAGATATACAAATGTTCAATTTCATCCATAATAAGAAACATATAATACTGAAACAGTGGCATAAGTGAAAATCGCAGAGTATATAGATCCAAAGCCCAGCTCACCAAAAAAATGAAAAAAAAAAATTGAAAACTTTCAGAATTAATTTTCTCCAAAATCATCAAAGGTTTATAGCAACCGAGCAAATGCTGAATCAAGAAAGACTCATTCTAGAAACAGCAAGATAAATTGTAGCATTTTAATTTGTCCTTAAACCACCTCTCTGTTTGGAACTGTTACAGTCTTAAAGATTACAATCTCTGCTACCTGTGTGATATCCTGGTCCCTAGTGCTAGGGAAAGTGGAGAAGACTGTATTCTAAAAACGTTGTTTCTGTACTTGACCTGAGGGCTTCTAGAAGGATTCATTTAAAGTTCCTGCCTGTGCTTTTTACTAAATGGAAACTCCCTCAGGACAGGAAAGCCAACTACATAGGACATTTCCCTAAAACATTAAAATGAGCAACTTTTGTTATGGTTTAGGTATGGTGTCTTCTAAAACCTCACTTGTAAGACAATGCAAGAAGGTTTGGAGGAGATATGATTGGGTAATAGCCTTAACCTGATTAGTGAATTAATCTCTGGTGGGATTAACTGAGTGGAAACTGGAGGCAGGTTGGGTATGGCTGAAGGACCTGGTTCACTGGGGATATATTTTGTATCTGGATAATGGAGTCTCTCTTAGCTTTCTGATCATCATATGAGCTGTTTTCCTCTGCCACATTCTTCCACCATGATGTTCAGCCTCACTTCCAGCCCTGAGGAATGGAGCCAACCTTCTATGAACTAAGACCTCTAAAACTGTGAGCCCCCAAATAAACTTTTCCTCCTCTATAGTTGTTCTGGTCGGGTCTTTCAGTCACAGCAGTGAAAACCTTGACTAAAACAACTTTGCTACACTAGAAAAAAAATATTATAGTTGAGGCAAATCTACACATACTGAAAGCTTAGGAGAAAAAGACAGAGAGATGTTCTTAGGAGAATTAGAGAACTGAAATGTTTCTATGTTACTGTGGGATTTCAAAAGCCATGCACTTGCTCAGAGAAAGATGCAAGCTCAGAAAGACCTTGATAAGATCCTGAATTTCACCTTTAGCTGATGTTTAAGCTCAACAAAAGGAGGAAGTGAAGGCAGAGGCAAAGTTGCAAGCAACCTGGCTAAGCATTGAAGGAATGCCCCAAGACAGAACAGTCTGCAAGACAGGGACAGTTTTTTGTTTTGTTTTGTTTCACTTTGACTCTAGGTTTCAAAAAATCTCCATCAAATCAGTAACTGACCATAAACTCATGGACCAGAGATCTCAGGGCCTACATATGACAAAGAATTTTATTTTGATAAAAATAGTTCAGAATAGTCACTGAAAAAAATAACTGCATCACACAAAATTAACAAAAAGCAGCAGGAGGAGGATAATTTGACTTCCAAAGTCAACACATTATAATCTTCAAACTATCTATTTAAAAACAAAAAATTATGAAGCATGCAAAGAAACAAGGAAGTACAACCTGTTCACAGAATTTAACAAAATCTGTCCCTGATGAAGCCAAAATACTGAATTTCCTAGACCAAATCTTAAATATGCTCAAAAAGATTTAAAAAATGCAGATGAAGAACTAATGGACGTCAGGAGAAATATGTTTTAACAAACGAGAAATATTAATAATCGAGATAGAATTTATAAAAAGGAAAATACCCAGAAAAAATAGGGTTTAAAAGTATAATAATTGAAATGTAAATTCACTTGATGGCTTCAAAAGTATTTGACAGAATAAAGTTAGTAAACTCATATGCAAATGAACAGAATTTAGGAGACTTATGTGATACCACCAAGTTAACCAATGTTATGGTTTACATATGAAGTGTTCCCAAAAGCTCATGAGTGAGAAAATGCAAGAAAGTTTAGAGGTGAAATGATTAGTTTATGGTAATCTTAATTTAATCAGTGTATTCATCCACTTGAATGGATTAACTGGGTGGTAACTGTAGGCAGGCAGAGTGTGCCCAGAGAAGGTGGGTCACTGACCCACTTCAGGTGGGTCACTGAAGGTGGTTTATATTTTGTCCCTGGTGAGTGAAAGCTCTCTATACTTTCTGATTGCCATGTCCTCAGCTTGATTACTCCACCACACCCTTCTGCCATGATGTTCTGCCTCATCTTGGGTACAGAACAATGGAGCCAGCCGTCTGTGAACTGAACCTATGAAACTGTGAACTCCCAAATAAACTTTTCCCTCTAATTGCTCTTATCAGGTCTTTTGGTCACAGCAGTGAAACAGCTGATTAAAACAACCAACATATATATAATAAAATTTCAGGATGAGAGAAGAGAAAGAAAGAAACAGAAAATAAGGTGAGACAGCTAACGTCTCCTTAAGGGGTTCTTCTTCCTGCTGAGGAAGATGTAAGCCACTTGAGAAATTAAAGTCTAGAATAATTAGTAAAGAACAAAAGACAAAGAAAGATCGTTTCAAAAGTTGGAGGCCCTGATAGGTCCAGTCCACATGGGACTGGAGTTAGACAACAAGAAAATGGCTCCTGTGGTTTATTTAAGAGGGCACATCAAAGGCAGGGATAAGGTTTCAAGGGCAGAGTCTTGCTTCTTGATATCTTTCAGTCAGCAGGTAGATTGGCATCTTGGCAGGTCACATCTATCTCATAAAGGCTATAGCAGGTCAGCCCATCTCTGGTGCTTGTGGGATCTTTGGCAGAACTGAGGGAGAAGTTCACCTGCATCAGGCAGTCTATCCCTGTGGGGGTGCCACAGGAATTCCCAATGCCAGACCTATCCTCTCACTGGCTGCAATGCCAACAGTCCACATACAGCCCATGGAAGGCTCTCTACAAGAAAGAATATTTGGAAAACTAATATCCCCTAACCCCCCAAATTTGATACAAGGCATACTTCTGCACACAAAGTTCAACAAACTCCAAGGAAGAAAAATATAATGAAATACACACAAATAAAACTGTCAAAAGACAAAGAGACTCTTGAAGGCTACTAGACAGAAACAATCACAGGAAAGAAATCCTCAAAATGATTAGCAGCCAATTTATCAGCATAAACCATGGAGGTCAGAAGGCAGTAGTATAAACTTATTTAAAAGTAGCAAACAATGTTAAAAGAAAAATTGTCAACCCAGAATTATATATCTGGCAAAATTATTCATCAACAATGATGGAAAAGTTAATAAAACAAAAACTGAGGGTGCTTTTGTTGGTGACTTGTTCTACATGAAATGCTAAAGAAGATAGGTTCTAAAGAAGAAATAACTCTGGGGAGTCACATGAAACATTATAAAGAAATAAAGAATACCTACAGGAAACTATATGGGAAAATACAAAGCCTAAGCACTTTTGTATTTTATTTTGCATTTTATTTACCATGGATATATATTTAGTGGAAAGGAAATGAGAACAGAACAAAAATAAAACATTAAAAAAATTAAACACAGAAGAAGTCAACAAAGAAGGAAATAAGAAACAAAAATGTGATATATAGAAAACAAATTGCAAAATGGCAGGAGACTTCTTAACACAAATTACTTTGAATTTAAGTGGATTAAACTTTCTACTTAAAAGGCAGAGACTGACAGAAAGATAAAGTGATACAATCTTATGCTATTTAGTGATGACTAACCTGAAATAAGTTATATCTATAAAATAAAGATACCTGAAACATACAACAGAAGAAAAAGCCATATTTGTTTAATTGCAAATCACAACTATGAAAGTACATTTTTTAAGTAAATGATATTTGATTGTGGCAATCCAATTATGATATTGGAAAGTATTAAGAAATATAATAGTTTTTACTAGCTATGATAATTCTGTAGCTTTAGAAACTCATACAAGAGTAATTGGTGGGGCTGGGGTTGTGGCTCAGTGGTAGAGCACTTGCCTTGCATGTGTGAGGCACTGGGTTCGATTCTCAGCACCACATATAAATAAATAAAATAAAGATCCACTGACAACTAAAAAAATATTTAAAAAAAATTAAAGATTGGAAAGAGCAAATACTCTTAAAAAAAAGTAATTGGTGAGAACTGACAAGATATTTGGGAATTGTTGAAAACACTTTGCAAGGAAGAAAATAATAAAACCAATATGATAAAATACTGATAACTCTTTATAGGTGTTGGGTACATGGGATATACTAAACTATCATTTTTATTTCACATTCAAACAGAATGATTATTTCTAACCCCCCTCTATAGCTTTATGATATAAGTCATCATCGTTTCTTACCTGGATTATTATAGTATCATATAAAATTGTTCATTTTATTTACCAAAGTCCATTAAGTCTATTTTTGGGCAAAGTCATCTCTTGCAGTAGCAATAAAATGCAATCTGACCTTTGCTTCTAACTCTATGCTGGCTCCCCATGTCTCTCAAAGTAAAAGTCTATAAGGCCATACTGTGCATATTCTCACTCCTCTAAGCTTTCTAACCTGGCCTGCACTACTTTGTCCTCACTCAGCCCCAGTCACGCCAGTCTCTCTCTTCATGCCAAAGATGTACCACCTTATGGCCTCTGTTGTGGCTGCTTCCTCTTCCTGACATCCATGTAGCTTATGTCTTGCAAGGTTTTACTCAAATGTCACTTTATGAATGAGCTCTAGTATGATCTTATCTTTTCACAATCAAAATTATAACTTGCCTCTTTGTACTTCAACCTTTCCACCAAACTACTCCTTATTCATAGTATTTATCACCCTTTAACATATTTCTAATTAATTTAGTTCATTTTCCATACTCTTTCGCTTCTGGAATGTAAGCTCCATTTGGGCAGAGAGTTTTATATGTTTGTTTTCTCATTTGTTTACTGCTTTGTTCCAAGAGCTAACTATAGTACTTGTAGCATCATGGATATTCAATACATATTTTTTGGGCAAATTACTGAAATTTTCAACTAATGGTAAACATAATTTTAAGAATTACATGTGAGTGTGTGTAGTCAATGTATACTGTAGTAATTTCTAATTCAATGAACATCAATTTGGATAAAACATGAAATATATTTAGTTGTTAATTTATGAAGTCTTGATTGATTTGCTTATGCCCCTAGATTAGTTTGATACTCAAGCAAAAAAAGAGCTCATACATTCTAATTAGTGCTATGATCTAGTTTAGTTTTGAGATGATAAACAATAGAACTTTGACTTCTGTCAAGGTACATATTAGGGGGTCTAGGGATATAGTTCAGTTGGTAGGGTGTTTGCTTTGCATGTACAAGGCCCTGGGTTCAATCCCTAGCACGCGCGCGCATGCGCGCGTGCACACACACACACACACACACAGATATATGTTAGGTTTTTTAAAATATCTGTTGTTTCTCAAGGAATGGTAATTAGCAAAGCATGTTAATTTTGAGTTAACTATTACAATAGGTGCTATAGGATATATCAGGAATCACGTTTTCCTGAAAAAATTAAACTACATAATTAATATGTTTTAAAATTCATCTTTTAAAAAGTTAAAAAAAACACAGTAAATGAAAATTTATTTAAAATCTGTGTTAAACCCTTGTATCTTCTCAGTGTGATACTCTTGCTTATTAAGAACCCACCTGTACTGTAGTATTAAATAAAAGAAATAGAAAAATCTATGAAATTGGAAACACAATTTAAAGAGTGAAAAACCATAGCAAGTAGCTTATACTTTTGTGTAACAAGTTGGAAAACATTAGATAAAATATAAAATGTTAAAAAGAAAAGATAAAATACACAAAAAACTGGTGGGCATTTTTCCAACTGATTTTTTGATAACTAGTCAATATTGCTGAGAAGGATGAGAAAAAAGAGGAGTGTGTTTCTGTCACCATAACAAATACCTGAGATGAACAATTTGTAAAGAACAAACTTTTTTTGACTCTGTTTCAGAAATTTTAGTCTACGATCCATTGACTCTGTTGCTTTTGGGCCTTTGATGAATCAGCCCACCAGGGCTGGGGACATGTCGCAGAACAAAACCACTGACCTCATAGGCAGAAAATGAAAAAGTAAGAAGAGTGGCTGGGATCCCACTATTTCCTATGAGAATATATGCACACAATAACATAAGTCCTCCCAATAGACCTTACCTCTTAAAATTTCACAACCTCTCAGTAATGCCACCCAAGGAGTAAGCTTTTAACAGATGAGACCTTGGAGGACGTTCCAGATCCAAATTATAGCCAGCTCCCAAAAGATCTTTATGTATTTCAATTAACTGACTGAATTACTGATAAATCAATGATATGAAAAAAAATCAAAGACATGTATTTATTTTATATCCTGATTTCAGGAATCCATTTAACCCTCTGTTACATTATCTTTATGAACCAAATGGAGAAATTTGGGTCAAAATACAATTTGTACATTTTTAAGTGATTGAAAACTGTATCTAGATGATAGTTGGTTAATAGATTCACAAGAGCTTTCATAACTTAGACAACCTTCTTTTTGTTTATATTAACTCAGAAGAGTCATAATGCTTGATATTTCACAGTTCTTAAAGAGCTTACAAGTAAAATATCTCTCTCAATCTAGTTACAGCCTTGTGCAGGGACAGTGGGATTATCTTTGCTAACTAGATATGAAAGCCAAGATTTAAAGGGGTAAGTGGTTTACCTAAGGGCACATATGTAATGATTATTATTATTTTGCATGACAGAGCTAAGAGGAAGAAATAGTATGATAGAAAAAATAATATAAATTCAAAAACATTTTCGAAGAGTCAGCATAACATAAATCTATCTAACTGGATACAGTTAAATTAAGATAACTATAATGGTACACAGCAAACTGCATTTAGTTATTTTAGCATTTATCTCAGTTTTTTATTATAAATGTGTTGCTGTGATTATTTTTTTTTAATGTCTGGCTCCTAGAGACTCTCTGGTCTTTGTGATTAGAGGGATACATCTGTGCTCAGCAGTCATCTCCAGAACCTGGGGCGGTCCTTGGTACTGGTGGTTCCTCAACAAATAATTAAATGAATTCAGCACAAAGTTTATGAAAATGTCAGATATAATTTTAAAATTTCAAAAAACTTTCTTGAGAACTTTATACTGGGAAAGCAAAAAAGAAAATATGAAAATGTCTATGATAATCAGACTATGCTACTATGTGAGGTTCTAGGTTCTACTCATGAAAGCCAGTAATGGACACCCAGATAGTGTATGAATGAGTATATTGGAAATTATTCAAGTGGGTTCTAGACATTTAATCTGAACATGTATTTAATTGAAATACTTTTTAAGATATTTGCAAGAAGGTAAAATATAAGCATGTTTTTACTGTATAGTTTCAAAGTGAGATGAAAGGCAATGAATAGTTTAAGAAAGCAAGTTTTTTCTCTACAGAAAAAAATACTATAAAACAGAAATACAACAACTCAACATTAAAGAAAATAGTCTTATGAAGAAGGAAATCTGAGTAACTAAGTAATATTTAAGTGGATCTGGATAAACTTGCCAAAGTCATATTTGCAAAAATTGATTTTTCAGATGGAAATTCATTAGATGCTATTATATGAAAACAGTATCTTTTAAACATTCATAATGTTCTTGAATATACAATTAGTATAAAGGACACATACATACTACAAAACTCTATTCTAGGTTTTTTTTTTTTCCATTTTAATTTCTTTACTTGATTTTTGGCACCAGCCATTATTCTTAAAACACACAAGATATGATTTAGTTTTTATAATCATTGTCAACTTAAAAATATTAAGGTATAAATAAAAAGGAATTATATATTTATCAAGCTAAATTTTCAAAAATATTCAAAATATGTATGCATCAATTTATTTGGTAATGCTAATGGATAAAAGACACTTTAGGTGAAAATGAAGTAAATGTGCTGAATTTTCAAAACAATACTCTTCATGTTTAGAAATTTCTAAAGGAATTTTGGGATTTTAAGAGTCAGAGTTATTTCTGTTAGGTTCTGGCATAGAAGTGGGACCTTTTTTCAATACTCGTGGTGCTAGCTTTTACTTTACTGTTCAGAACCTCACTTTCATTGTGGTTGTAAGACTATACATTGTGAGATTCTTCCTAAATTATATTTGAAAAGCTAAATGTGTCTTGCTGTGCTGGGTATGCTAATTTCCAGTACTTTCTAGTGCCTTCCTGTTGGTAATCACCTGTAGATAACCACCTATAAAAGAGCAGCACTATGTTTATGTATAAATAAAATAGGCTATTTGTGTACTTATCCATTCTTCTCACAAAAGATGGTCTTTTACTTCTGCTGTTCAACGTATTTTGAACACATAAATGTTCTGTAAATCTAAAGCAAGGTTAAAAAGAAAATTAAACAAGATTCATCTGGCGGCATTGCAAGTTAGTACCAAACACACCTGGCATATAGTTCTCAAAGTAGTGCTTGTATTGGAAAGAACTGCTTGATAAGCAACAGAACTAAAAAAAAAGATCGGCATATGACAGTGCATTGAAAATTAGAAAAGCTTGCAATGTGATATTGAAGAAAGAAATGGAGAAGTATTGAGATGAGAGAGCAAAGGGAAAACCAGCCAGAACACAGAGGGAAAAAAAAGTTAACTGTGATGTCTATTACAGTGTCAAATCACTTCCCAAGAAGTAGTGGAAACTCTATGCCCTGAATAATTTGAAAGTAGAGTAGGAAATGAGATCGAGACTATAAAGTGGTGGCAAAAGTTTAATGATTGAGGAACAAGATGATAAAAGAAAGAAACAAATACAAACTTAGAAAGTTGGTTTTGTAACATGATAGTTTGTTAAATTCTTTTCTCATTAACAATAATAATAATGAGGATTATAATATTTTACATTTACAGAATTTTTAATTATTAAAAGCTTTATTAAATCAAAAATAATGTGATTTAATCTTCCTATATATGTTGAGAAAACTCAGATTTATAGTTGAGCCTCTGATAAACTTTAGTCCCCATTGATACCTGGATTGCAGATTGTTAGAACCTGAGCAGAAGACCCAGTTGTCCTTTGTCCAGGTTCCGACCCAGGAACATTGTGGGATAATAGATGTGTTTTTTGTTTTTTCTTTTTGATTTTGTACTAGGTATTGACTCCAGGAGTGCTTTACTACTGAGCTACTTCTCCAGTTCTTTTTATTTTTAATTTTGAGACAGGGTCTAATTAAGTCTCTGAGGCCAGCCTCTGATTTGTGATCCTCCTACTTTATTTAGCCTCATGAGTTTCTGGGATTACAGGTGAGTTCTGCTGCTTCTGGCAGTATATTTTGTTCTAAGCTACTTAAGTTTCTGAGCAATAAAATCCTAATTTAGGCATTAATACTTAAAGCAAGACAATGTACATAAAAGATTTTAGCAAGACTATGTACCTATTATAGTACTGAGTTGAAATAAATGATGACAAGAACCCATGTTGCTCTTCTACCTGCTCATCTATTAGTATCTTCATAACCTAAGACA
>PVHX01026559.1:0-20660 GCA_004024805.1 Geosciurus inauris
AAAACAACAGAATAAAGGAAAAACGTTAAAAGCTGCAAGAGAGAAGTGCCAAATCACATGAAAAGACAAATCCATAAGAATAACAGCAGAACTCCTGAAGTCCAAGAGAGCATGGAATAATGTACTGCAAGTCCTGAAAGAAAATTATTGCCAACAAAGATTACTATACCCAGCAAGATTACCCTTCAACATCAAAAGAGAAATAAAGAACTTCCAAGATAAGCATAAACTAGGGGAATTAATAACCACTATACCAGAATTACAGAAGATAGTTAAGGTACTGGGAATATATCTCAGTTGGTAGAGTGCTTGCCTAGCATGCACAAGGCCCTTGGTTCAATCCCCAGCACCACCAAAAGAAAAACAAAACAAAACAAAAACCCAGAAGATACTTAAGTGAATTCCATATCCATAAGAGGAAGAAAATCAAACACAATCAGGAGAGCACATAAAAGAATGAATCTCACTAGAAGAGTAGACATGCAAGAGAAAAAATAGGAAATAACCAAACATCATCAATATTATAAGCCATCAAATTTCTATGATGAATAAGAGAGAAAGAAATGAGTATAGAATATTCAAAACAAGAAGAAAATCAATAAAATGACAGGAACAGCAATACCTTTCAATAATCATTTTGAGTGTAAATCATCTTACTTCTCCAATTAAAAGACACAGACCAGCTCAGTGGACTCAAAAACAAAACCCAAACATATGCTACATACAAGAATTCACCTCACCTACAAAGACATAATCAGACTGAAAGTGAAATGATGGAAAGAGATATTCCAATGAAATGGGGTATGAATATAAGGAGTGACCCTACTTATATCCAACAAACTAGATTTTAAGATAAAATCAATTAGAAGAGACAAAGAAGGTCACTATATGTTGATCAAGGAAATAACACTTCAAGAAGTTGAACACATGAATATATATGTACCAAATGTCAGAGCACTCAATTTCATAAACAAATACTACTGGGAAAAGGGTGAGATAAGCCTGAGTAAAATAATAGTAAATGATTTCAATACCCCACTCTCACCCATAGACAGATCATCCAGTCCCCCAAAATCAACAAAGATACAGCAGCAGTTAAATTATAAAATATATCAAATGGACTTAACAGACATCTCCAGAATATTCCATTCAACAGCTACAGAATACACATTCTTTACATCAGCTCATGGAACTTTATCCAAAATAGATATTATATTAGACTACAAAGCAAGTCTTAACAAATTCAAACAATGGAAATAATTTCTTGCATTTTATCTGATCACAAAGGAATGGAACTAGAACTCAACAACAAGAGAAACTGCAGAAATTTTACAAACACATGGAGATTTAAAAATATATGGTTGGATAAACAGTGGGTCATTGAATAAATCATGGGGGAAATTTTTAAAAATTCCTTAAGTCAAACGAAAATGGAAACATAGCATACCAAATATCTGGGCTACAGAAAAGGTGGTACTAAGAGGAAAGTTTATAGCAATGAGTACCTCCATAAAAATAGAGATATTTCAAATAAATTACCTAATGATGTACCTCAAGAACATAGAAAAACAACAAAACAAGCCAAACCCAAAATCAATAGAAGAAAAAAATAATAAAGATTAGAACAGAAGTAAATGAAATAAAGCCTAAAGGAATAATGCAAGGAGCATGGAAACTAAGAGTCAGCTCTTCAAAAATATAAACAAGATTAGAAAATGTTTAGCTAAACTAACCAAAAGAAAAAGAAGATCAAAATAGCATAGAAATAAATGAAGAGCACAGATACCACTTAAATTCATAGGATCATTAGGGGATATTTTGATAAGCTATGCCAATACATTGGAAAGTCTAGAAGAAATGTACAAACATATGAAAACCTATAGCTTACAAAAATTGAACCAGGAGGGACATTAAAAAACCTAACAGATCATTAACAAGCAATGAGATTGAAGAAGCAATTAAAAGTCTCCCAACAAAGAAAAGGTCAGTTTTGGATGGATTCATTGCTGAAATTTACCAGACTTTTAAAGATGAACAAACACCAATGCTCCTCAAACTCTTCCATAAAATAGAAAGGGAAGCCTTATGAACTCTTTCTATAAAGCCAGTATTATTCTGCAACCAAATCCTAAGAAGGACACAACAAAAAGGAAACTACAGAAAAATATACTTAAAGAACATAGATGCAAAAATCTTCAACAAAATATTTGAGAACCAAATTCAGCAGCACATTAAAAGATCATATACCATGATCAAGCTGGTTTCATTCCAGGGAAGGAAAGATATTCACCATATATAAATCAATAAACAATATAGCACATAAATAGATTTAAGGATCAAACCACATGACCATCCTAATAAAAGCAGAAAAAGCCTTTGACAAAATTCAATATGCCTTCATGATAAAAGCCCCAAATAAATTATGTAGAGAATGATCATACTCCAGCATAATAAAGGCTACATGTGACAAACACACAGCCAACATCATACTGAACAGGAAAAAACTGAAAACATTTCCTCTAAGATCAGGATCAAGACAAGGTTATCCATTCCCATCACTCATATTCAACATAGCATTGGAAATTCTAGCCAGAACAATCAGACACAAAAAAAGAAATAAAAGGCATACAAATAGGAAAGGAGGAAGTCAACTTCTTGTTTGTAGATGATATGATTCTATACATATAAAGTTCTAAAGACTCCACCAAAACCTTTAGAACTGATAAAAATTTTCAGTAAAATAGCATGATACAAAATCAACTTACAAAAATTAGTAGAAACTTTCTATACAACATAATGAACTCACTGAGAAAGAAATCAGGAAAACTATCCCATCCACAATAGACATAAAATAAATAAATGCCTTGGAATAAAGCTAACTAAGGATTAGAATGAGTTCTACAATGAAGAGTACCAAACAGTAAAGAAAGAAATTGAAGAAGACACTAGAAAGTGGAAAGAAAACTCATGTTAAAGGGTTAGGAGAATTAATACTGTTAAAATGACCTTAGTATCCAAAGTGATCTGTAGAGTGAATTCAGTCTCCCTCAAAATGTCAATGACATTCTTCCCAGAAAGAGAAAAAAACTGTAAAATTCAAATGGAACTAAAAAGACCCCAAATAACCAAAGCAATCCTGAGCAAAAAGAACAATGCTAGAAGCTTCCTAATATCTGATTTCAAAACATACTACAGAGCCATACTAACAAAACAGTATGGTAATGGCATAAAAAAGACCCATTTATTTCAAAGACCCAGAAATAAATCCACACATCTTCAGCCAATTGATTCTTAATGAGGATGCCAAAAGCATACATTGGAGAAAGAACAACCTTTTCAACAAATGGTGCTAGGAAAACTGGATATTCACATGTAGAAGAATAAAAGTAAAGCCCTATCTCTCACCCTGTACAAAAATCCTCTTGAAATGGATCAAAGACCCGAATCTTTGAAATTATTAAAAGAAAACATAGGCAAAACACTTCAGGATATTGGCTTGGACAGTGATTTCCTGGATAGGACTTCTATTGGAAACAAAAGCAAAGAGACCAAAGCAAGAATTAACAAATGAGATTACATTAAATTGAAAAGCTTCTACACAGCAAAGGAAATAATCAACAGAGTGAAGACACAGCCTAGAGAATGGGAAAAAATCTTTGCCAGCTGTTCATCTGACAGAGGATTAACAACCAAAATATATTTAAAAACTTAACAATGAAAAAAACAATCCAATTAACAAATGGGCAAATGATCTGCATACACCCTCAAAAAAGGAAATACAAATGGCCAATTAATACATGAGAAAAAACTCAATAGCTTTAGCCATCAGGCAAATCAAAACTTCATTCAGATTCCATGTAACCCCAGTTAGAATGGTTATTATAAAACAAACAAATGCTAGTGACATTCTGGAGAAAAAGAAAATCTTGTATACTGTTGATGGGAATGTATATTAGTACAACCACTATGGAAAACAGTATGGGACTTTAAAAAAACAAGAAAATAGAACTATCATATGATTCAGCTATATCACTTGCAGGTATGTTTCCAAAGGAAATGAAGTCAGCATACAAAAGTGATACCTGCATATCCATGTACATGCACGCACGCACGTGCGCACACACACACACATAATGGAGTGTTATTTACCCATAAAGAAGAATGAAATCCTGTGATTTGCAGGTAAAGGGATAAAACTACAGGATATCATTTTAAGAGAAACAAGCCAGACATGGAAAGACAAATATTACCCTGTTCTCTCTCATATGTGGAAACAAACAAAACCAAAGGCGATTTGAAAGTAGAAGAGGGACTATTTGGGTCTGGAAAAGGAGTCAAGGAGTGGGGACATGATCAAAGTTTGACATATGCATGTGTGGCAATGCAACAGTCAAACGCATTAATTTGTAAAATTAGTATGTGTTAATAATAATAAAAAGCTGAAAAAATTAAAATAAAAATGTTCCATTTTTTCTGGCAAGAAACATAAAAAAACTAATAAAAAGTAGCTATGCTAAGGAAGAGGGGCTGGAGGAGGGGTAGGGAATACTTTCACATATCATAACCTACTTTCCTTTATCTTTCTAACCTTGCATATGAATTAATTTTTCCCAATACAAATTATTCACAAGTAGAGATTATGAAAATTTAAACAAAACCTTTACAGGGTGCCTTGCCACAAACTTTCCTCACCTTTCAACTAAAGTTAGACTGTATCTATCTATCTATCATCTATTATCTATCCATCCAGGTACATGCATAAACATATGCATGCATACACACACAATAGGGACCACTCAGGCCCAGTGAGGTACTAGTCAGCCATGGTGAGTCTGTGGGTCCAATGTTATTTAGACATAATGAAGGACTTCATATTTCACACAAGATATCACAGAGTTTTTTTTTTAAAGGGCTCTTGTCCATGGTGCAAGCTCCCATATAGTTCTACCATCTTGGACCCTTTTACAAACAAAAAGAATACTCAGGTTTGCTACTATTTATGGAAATTTTACTTTGTCCCAGCTAACTTGCCAAGAATTTTACATATATCACTTTGTTTTATTCTCACAAAACACAATTAGAAGGGCCATAAACACCACAGTATGTTGCCTTTCTCCTTAACAAATCACAGGTGGCCTTTCCTCCTCTTGGTTAACAAAATACTTTCATATGCACTACTTCAAGTTGATTTTGAGTCTCACAATAACCCTGTGGGATTGGAAAGTTTGGAGTTGTCATTCCCATTTTGCATCTGAAACTTATGTAGATTAAGGAAATTTCTTAATGCTCTGACAACTAAAAAATAGATCTTAACCAGATCTTAACCATCCATATACATACTCATTGGAGTGAATCTGTATGTGGATCTAATGTTATTTAGACATAAATGATAGGATATTTATTTCTTTGAATGTGGGTATTTATTTCTTCATTTACCACACATTTCTGTTCCCTACAACTTTCTACAGACTATATCAGATACCATAAAAACAAAAACTGAGAAAGACAGTTTACTATATAAACTGAGTAAGACAGTTTCTTCAAGGGGGAAGAAAGAGCAATAGAGAGTGACAGCATAATATCACATGTCAGATGCTAGGACAAAGACTTGGAAGAACTGGGTAGAATAACTGGTTCTGCTGAGAGAGCCAGCAGCAAATGCAGGCCAGGCTGCTGGAATAGCTGCTTTCCATATTCAATAGATGGTAGTGAGTCTGGTTGACCTCTGAAAAACTAAAATTAGTCACATTCATCTACCTTTTTCTTCTGCAAGGTATGAAAGATAGTAGTCATGACTTGAAATACAGTTTCTTTTTCTTTCTTCTCTTTCTTTCTTTCTCTTTCTTTCTCTTTCTCTCTTTCTCTCTCTCTTCCTTCCTTCCTTCCTTCCTTCCTTCCTTCCTTCCTTCTTTCTTTCTTTCTTTCTTTCTTTGGTACTGGGGGTTTCACCCATGAGCACTTTACCACTGAGCTACATCCCCTGCTCTTTTTATTCTTTTATTTCAAGAGAGGGTCTCACTAAGTTGCTTAGGGCCTCCCTAAAGTGCTGAGGCTGGCCTTGAACTTGCAATCCTCCTGTCACTGCCCCCGGGGCTGCTGGGATTACAGGTGAGCACCACTGCAACTAGCTAAAATACAGTTTTTCTAAGCCAATGCAGTATGAGTTCATCAATTGTTTAGACATAAATAGGATTTCTGTTTGTCATAGGTAGTCGAATTATTATAGGGAAGAAACCAAATAATTAGTGTGTTCCTTTAAATTGGTTATGTAGTTCCATATTACTTTAGAAAATGAGTTACGAGTGAGAAAATTCTAGTCCAGAACAAGATTAAATGTTATCTTTTCTATGAGAATCTTATGTTTTGTTTTGCTTCTTATTTCTAATTTTTAGCTCTCTCTCTCTTATAAGTATTGAAAATTTCAAACATACTGAGAGTAGAAAGAATACTATAGTCTACATCTAGAACCTACTTTAACAGTTATCAACATTTTACTAATCTTGTTCCATCTATTCCTTTATATAGCCACCTTTTTCTCTGGAGCATTTTAAAGCAACAGCAATCTTATATTTTGAGAATGATTTGAAGTAGTGTAAAAGTAGAATAAGAAAGTGTATGTCCTTCCAAACTGCAGGAGTCTTTAACCCTAATTAAATTGCCAGCATAATTTTAAAAAATAACCCTACTTCAGTTTTAGTGAAATCCCTCTTATGGCATTAGCTCATCTAGCAGCACATAGCTCTACTGAACAAGGTGTCTTTGGCCCTTCTTTTAAAAGAGTTTTGCCAAGACAAACAAGATGGAAAAGTTTTTTGACTGAACACTTCATATAAGAACAATGCACAATACAGAAATAGATACATAAGAGTTTTGGCTAAATATAAAGATATCATTGTTGTTAGTGTTCTGGAAGTTCTGTATATCTGGGTTTTAGGATAACACATTTGTCCTTTCTGTCATTGGAACTATGATTTCATTTGTTTCCTTGTCCTCTGTTTTCAGGAAAGCTGCCTCTTAGTCCCTTAAGATATCCTAAAATTCACTATGATTATAAGGCAAAACATTATAAATAACTTACTAGTGTACAGCTATTAGGCAACACTATCACCAGCATTAGAAATGGGCAAGGGTTTCAAATACAGATGGTTTTAGTTCCAAGGATATAAGCTTCAATATTACTTTTACAAAGAAACAACTTAAATGTAAGTAAAACAGGAATACTAAAGTAAATCAGATTTCATCTAAATAAATTCAAATGTTATAAAGCATGATTTATTGGTAATTGTTTATTTCATCACATTGAAAGTAAAAGCAATATATAAAATTACATGTCCAACTATGAAGAAAGGGCATGAAAAGAAAATCAGAAGGTAATATGACAAAATGTTAACAGGAGTTGCTTCTAAGTGGTAGTGTTACAAGTGATTCTTCTTCTGTTTCTTTTTATACTTTTCTGTCTTTTTCAAATTTTCTACAGTGAGCATGTAATTACTTGTATAATCAGAAAAACATTTTTTCTAAATAAAAGAGACAAGGAAGTCTCATAATCCCAGTGCCTAGAATCAGATCAGCAATCTGTTTTGAATGTTTCCAAGGCAGTGAACCAGGCAAAAGTAAGAAGGATGATTTCAGAGTCCCCAGGGGAGACTTGTGTAGTTAGTTCCTAGGAAACCAGAAGTTTTAGCCACTCAAAACACATGTAAGTGTTTTTGGTGTGAATCAAAACCTTCCATTAGACATAATTTCAGCAGCAGCTGTTACACAACCTGTATAAACTATTTTTGGTGTGAACTAAAATTTTAACAACATAGAAACTCTGTTAACTATTTCATGGTCCCATAGATATGAACCTCATCCATCACTTGTCAAGTTTAGCTGCCTTAATATAGGGGAAATGCCTGATGCTATGGTGGAACAAACAATGAAGACAGCCAAGAACTAAGACAGTTTTCCTGAATGATTTTTTTTTTATTCTTTATCTTATTCTTGTAAAGAAAAATGGCAATTTGAAATTTCATGCTCAATTTAATGAGAACAAAAGTATGCAGATAAAGTAGTAGTCTCATTTCTTCTGGTTTCATTCATTTGGAGGAACCAATATTTTCTTGTAGATGATCATATAATATGTACAAGCACAACACACACAGTCAGAGGGTTCCTATTCATATTATTTTCTTTAAAAAATGGAGTTATTTTATTTTATGCTACCAGGGATTGAACCAGGGTTGCTCTACCACTGAATTACATCCTCAGCCCTTTATATTTTTTATTTGTTTGGAGACAGGGTCTCCCTAAGTTGGCAAGGTTGGCCTTGAACTTGTGATCTGCTTTTCTCAGCCTCCCAATCATTCACTGGATTACAGGTACATGTCACCACACTTGTCTTTGAGTAATATTTTACACCCAAGCTTATCTGCCCATAGCATTGCCTTGAATATTTGTTAAAATACAGATCTGTGGGCTGCATCATAAGTTTTTTGTTCCCCCACAGCACTGGTACTTGTAATAAACCTGCACACACAATGAGAAATAGACATTCTGGAAAGGATTCTTGATTCTCTCACATTCTGTCCCTTGGACTAGTCACTAACAGTAGATGGCACTCCAACAATGGTCACTTCTTTTGGAGAACACACACCAACATCAAAGTTCTGGGTTCCCTTGGGTATCAAAACTTCCCAGCTATTGATGCAGGGTCATAGCATCTAATGCTACTCAGCAGGAATTTCCCATCATGTCCTGCAATTGCATAGTGTCTCCCCTGACATATCATGGCCCCTACATAGCATCGCAGAATGGTCATACTAGTAAAGTTATCCAGGAATCATTGTAAATGCTGTATGTTTCAACAGAAGAAAGGTGGGCTAAACCATTCAAGCCCCCCACCACATAAATACGTTCATTCAATTGGGCTACTCCAGCACCAGAACACTTGGTAGCCATTGCTCTAACATTAGTTCAGTGTCCTATAGAGGGATTTTAGTTCTAAGATATTCAAGCCATCATATCCTCCTACCCAGTGGAACACTCCACTGGAAACTACTAGTTCAGTGCCCTCTTGGGTTGTCTGAGAACCTACTAGCATGCTATACTGGTCAATGTCTGGTTCATATTGCTCCCTACTGTATGATGCTGGATTTCATCAAAGACTCCAAAAACACATATCATATCTCCCAGGATGGTAGCTCCAGCTAGACCATCGAAGGCTTTTGGATCTGAGTTTTCAAAGAAGTTAAGTGAGTTGGATAAGTGCTGCTCTCTATATAGCTTGCTTTTCCTTCCCTCCTTCCTTCCTTCCTTCCCTCCCTCCTTCCTTCCTTCCTTCCTTCCTTCCTTCCTTCCTTCCTTCCTTCTTCTTCCTTTTTCTTCCTTTCTTTGTTCTGGGGATTGAACTCAGGGGCACCCAACCACTGAGCACATCCCCAGCTCTATTTTGTGTTTCATTGTAGAGACAGGGTCTCATTGAGTTGTTTAACACCTTGCTTTTGCTGAGGCTGGCTTTGAACTTGTGATCCTCCAGCTTCAGCCTCCTTAGCCACTGGGATTACAGATATGTGCTACTGCACCTGGTGCTTTTACTTCTTAATAATATATTTCCTTTTAGGTGAATGCTGAAACATAAAAGTCATTATCTTTTGCTAGATACACATAAATTTTCTACTATAGAAAATGAATGGTTTGCTTTGTAAAAGACACTGTAAACAAAGTTAAAAGACAGACTAGGAGAAGATATCTGTAACAAATATAGTAATATTCCTAATGTAGAAAGAGATATTAAACCTGAGAAAAGAAAAATGGGTACTATTACAGTAGGAAGCACTAAGACAGAATTAGTAACCAGGATATTAATTAAAAAGTAATCTTTGGGCTGGGTGCAGTGGTGCACACCTGTAATCCCAGCACTTTGGGAGGCTAAGACAGGAGAATCGCAAGTTCAAAACAAGCCTCAGCATCGGCGAGGCACTAAGCAACTCAGTGAGACCCTGTCTCCACATAAAACACAAATTGGACTGGGGATTTGGCTCAGTAGTCAAGTGCCAAAGTTCAATCCCAGGTACCAAAAATAAAAGTAATCTTTGGGGCTGGGATTGTGGCTCAGTGGTAGAATGCTTGCCTAGCATGTGCAAGGGTTCGATTCTCAGCACCACATATAAATAAATAAAATAAAGGTCCATTGACATTTTTTAAAAAAGTAATCTTTGTATCAACACCTATAGAAGAGAGAAGGAGGAAACAGAAGTTAATAGAGGAAGAAGTCAATCTGTGATGCAGATCCAAAGATATTTTCAGCTAGAATGGCCCTTCAGAGTTATCCCTCATCATTGTCTTTCAAGACCATCATGAGTAATGCAGCTGTCATTCGTTGTCAGCTTGTACATGTACACTATGGCAACGCATCCATGAACCAAGGTCAGGTTTTTTATTCCTTTGTCAGTGAGTCATGAAGGATATATACCATAAGTGTGAACTTAAGAACAAATGTTGGTGAAATAGTGGTGGATGACATGGGGTTCTAGGCCACCTCCTCATAATCTGTATTCTTTGGTCCTGCTTATGCTGGATTTATCACTGATGATAGTTTATTGCAGGCCCATTTGACTTTATGATTTGATGAGTCTGACAGAACCCAACTCATGATAAATAGTTACAGTCACAAGCTTTCTTGGTCTTTTATCATCATCTTGTTCCATTTATACAAGCACCTACAACATATCACAAGTTGTTTTTCAAAGGTATATAATTCTCCTCTGAAGATAGCATATCCTTGCTCCAAAATCCCAAGGGTCTACATTGGGATTTTTTATGGGGTTTGCTATAAACTCCATATAACATCTATTCCCACTACTACCTTTAATATCATATGGTCTGCTGGTCATATGGCCCCAAACAGCAGGACATGGTAGTATAGACATGCTGTATATATAGCGCTTTCTGCTTTGAGCCTCACATGAGTCAGTAGTTTGCATCATCTAGTACATAGATTGGGGCAGTATTTCCAATGAGAAATGTACTGCCTCAATAATCTGAGAAAGTCTACCACATGTTGCAATTTCCATCTTTGTGGTGAAGTGTGCAAGGTGCAATAATTTTGACTTTTACCTGGGATGGCAATTACTTGGTCTGTCTCTAACCAATGGATACCTAAATATTATTTATGTTCTAGTTCCCTTAATTTTCTTAGGATTTATCTTCTATAGTGTGAATGGCTGTGTGTTGGCAAAGGCATCAATGTGCAGACTCTTTTAGATTCATGCAGAACAATGTGCACATCAGGTCCAAACAGCATGATTTCTTTGATAAAGTGGATCAATTTGATGTTTTGTGGGATATCAAGATCTCTTCAGACTATAGAGTCTTCAGTATGATAGAGAGAGAGTTATCATAGACAATAAGCAAAATTACAAATATATATTCTTGGGCCAGGGTGTAATTTAGTGGTAAAATGATTTCCTAGAACATGCAAAGCCCTGGGTTTGATCCCTAGCACTGCAAAATAAATAAAATTCCATGAATGTATATTCATGTCTGTTCTACATGAATCTAAATTTTTCTCTTTAATTTTTTATTTGTACTTTTTAGTTATACATGACAGTAGAATGTATTTTGACATTATCATACATACATAGAGTATAACTTCCCATTTCTGTGGTTGTACATGATGTGGAGTTACACTGGTCATGTATTTATATATGAACATAGGAAAATTACTTACTACTATCTTCCCCATTCCCATCCCCCTCCCCCCTGTCCAATCCAATGAACTTCCTCCCCTCCACATGCCCATTGTGAGTTAGCATTCGTATATGAGATAAAATATTCAGCCTTTGGTTTTTTGAGATTGGCTTATTTCACTTAGCATAATAGTCTCCAGTTCCATCCATTTACCAGCAAATGCCATAATTTCATTCTTCTTTATGGCTGAATAATGTTCCATTGTGTCTATGTACCACATTTTCTTTATCTATTCATCTGTTGAAGGGTGCCTAGGTTGGTTCCATAGCTTAGTTATTGTGAATTGAGCTGCTATGAACATTGATGTAGCTGCATCACTGTAGTGTGGTGATTTTAAGTCCTTTGGGTGTATGCTGAAGTGTGGGATAACTGGGTCAAATGGTGATTCGATTCCAAGTTTTCTTAGGAATCTCCATATTGCTTTCCAGAGTGGTTGTACCAATTTTTAGTCCCTTAGGCAATGTATGAGGGCACCTTTTTTTCCCCACATCCACGCCAACATTTATTGTTACTTGTATTCTTGATAATTGCCATTCTGACTTCAGTGAGGTGAAATCTCAGTGTAGTTTTAATTTTTGTTCTGATCTTTTCTGAATGGTATGGAAAAAACCACATTCACTGAGTTAATAGCTGCATAGCATATATATGAGGCTGTGTAAATCTGCTCCAGCAAATATATTTCATGTAACAGTGGTAGAAATTAGGATACCACTCTGTTGAGTTTAGAGTGGTCTGTCATTGTCCAAGATCTTTTCCCCTTAGATTTTTGCATTAAATATAGATATGACAAGTTCTAACACCCACATATATTTATATATTTAAGAATGACACTAATTTCCACATCTCCCTGCCAAATACAATATTACTTTTCCAAATACTTCATTATGGAAAATGTTCAGACTTAACCAAAAGTTGAAAGTACCATACCACAAATATCCATATAGACACCAAATAGATTCTAACTTTACATTTTATTATATTTTCTTTACCACATACTTATACATTCTTCTATCCATCCATCAACTCATCGAACTTCTGCATGTATTTCAAAGTAAGTTGCAGATATCAGGACACTTCCCTTGAAACACTATAGCATGCATATCTTTAGGGATTGGTGTTTGTTTACAATTCTTTTTTAGGTAAGATTTCCATACAATGAAATCTTAATTATACCATTTGATGACTTTTAGCAAATACATACAGCCCATGTATCATACCATTTAAGAACTCCTCCCCAAACATACAAAAACACATGGAAGGCCCCACCTATGTAAGCCAACAAGTTACTCATCTGGTACTTTATGCATAGGTTAAACTTGCTTTCTTCCCTCTGACCACCACATGCCCAGGGAACACATTTCCTGACTCACCACTGAAGACTGGTGCCTATGGCCAGCTGGCACCAAGAGGAAAGACTCAGGGAGGTCCACTTTTGGTGTGCTAATAGCACACTCCTTCCTGGCCCGGAACACACCTCCTAACCATAGGTACCCATTCCTGTTTCTCAGGTAGCTAGAGATTCCCTTTCCTTCCCCCAGGATGCTCTGAGATCCTTGTCCTGTAGGAGCCAGGAAGACAGGCTGCCCAGAAGTGTCGGGATAGGAAAACAGAAACCACTGAGAACACTGCTCTGAGTTAATCCAAGGCCTAAGTCCTGGGACAGGTTTACTAGGGCCCCTATAAAGACCCTAGGAAGTGAAAAAAAGAGTTCATTTAAATGCAAACACAATCCAGGAAGACAACTCCTTATGTTTGGCACTGAGCTGGAAGACAATTATATGGAGCCCCTGATGCTCAGCCTGGCCCTGCTATAGTTTCCTGCCAACTAAGAAAAGGGAAGGAGCCCCTCCCAGGCCTGTTTGGGATTTGGGGGCACTGGGAGGGAGACAGAGGAGGCTCATCTAATACTTTGTTCCTATCATCTGACTCTGACAGGCGGGTGCATGTGAGTGTGGACTCCCCCATAACAAGCCTTTTGAGGGGGGAAGGCCTTTATGTACCTCCCACATAGCCATCACTCAAGCTGGTAAGGGAAGTTCTTTATCAGTTCACAACCCCCAGCCTTTATGCTGAGCCCCCACCCAGGCCCTGATATGCTCTACTGAGATTCTCTCACAGGGCTCCCTTGAGTCTTTGGTGTTTCCTTCCCAGGCTCTCAGTCAGCCCTGCTGCACTCCAGCCCTGACTCCCCCAGGGGAGGATCCATAGCTTAATCATGCCCAAGTGAGGCAGTCCCCTGCTCCCTTTGCTATAAAACAGGCTGGATAATTTAGTCCCTAGTTCTATTTTCATCTCTAATTGATCTGCCAGTTGGGGAGTATATCTCCCTCACCTCTGCACTTTATTTTCTCTTTATTTTCTGAGATCTGTTTGCCTTCCCTGAGTCTTCACAACTGTAACTAAAATCATCTGTAAAACACACCATGCCAGTGGCTGTAATGAAAGTGGTTTAAATCTGTTCAAATTGCTTATTTACATTATATCCCAAATGTTCTGTTTTGGTGCCAAAGCTTTTACCAGTAGCAAAAACCTACTGGAGAAAATAAGTATTAAGTACAATCAAGTTAGACCAGCCACAGGCCCCATTCAAAATTACCAATTACAACAGATAAATCCAGAGGAAAGTGGAAAGGGAGTTCCTTCTAGTTAGGAAACATGGCTTTAGATATCCTTACCATCAATGTTTTGTCTTCCTTTATATCTTCTGTGTAGTAACGAGGAAGTAGCCAGAGAATACAGAGAATAAAAAAAAAAAACAAAAACAAATGATGATCACCCTATATAGTTAATGTAGTTTCACAATATAGCCAGTGACATTTCCCAAACTTGAGCTGGTGTCAGAATCACCTGTAGGAAGTCTGGGGTGGGTCCTGAGAATCGGTGTTTCTAACATGTTGCCAGGTGGTGCTGGTGCTGTTGGTCTGAGGACCACAGCTTTAGGGCCTATGCTGAGTAGGCTTGAAGCTTATGGGTCTCGGGTTCTTGGAGGACATGTGCACAAGTACGGACTACAAAAGCGACCTCGATAGGTTCTAGTTCTGTGAGGCAAACAGTGCACACAGCTCAACAACCTTCCTCTGGGCCTCCTACAGTCACCAGAAGAGTACAGGTTACACCCAGGCCTCCTGGCTAAAGCTCAATTTCCTCTGAAGTTGTCTAACTCCTGCTGTCATGCCTCTCTCTTCTTGGGTGAGGAGAGGATAGTGGAGGAAACTGAGGCACCAGTAAACCCTGGAGCAGGTGGCCCAAGATGAGCCCTGAGCCCTAGAGTAGTGGCAGTTCAGAATTCCCTAGGGTAACACACAGTCTAGAGGCCCCACCCAGGAGTTTCTGATCAGAGGCCTGGATTCGCTGTAGCTGAGAATGCACATTTATAAAAAGGTTCCAGGTGATGCTGACTGATGCTTCTTGCCAAAGGGAATAAAAAGGCTTCTGTGTTCTCATGACTGAGGCAGAAGGGTCTTGGCGAGGGGAGGGGGGAGCAGACCAGGGAACGGCTTGAACCTACACCAGGAATTTATTTGGCCCTAGACAAAATCCCAAGTGACTTGATTTCTCTTAAAGATTAGCAACAAAGTTACCAAATTATATACAGCATTTATTCATTCTAAAATATTTGTGAAACACATCATTGGATGATATTGTTTAGGTTCAGTTATTTTCACAAAGGGAGGCAAGAACTAACATTTACTGAGCTCTATTAAGCTTTGCACTAGACACTTTACTTGTTACCTCATTTGCTTCTCAAAACAACCAGACAAAGAAAGCATCAATAACTTCCAATTTTTTTGCAGATAAAGAAGCAACCTCAGACAGCTTAAGTGACCTGCCTAACATCACACAGCTTATGAGAGCTGCACCTGGATTCTGCTACACCTTGCTCAGGAATGCATAAAAGGTGCATCATTATTAAAAGAGCAGAGAAAAGAGAGTTTTCAGGAAAACATGATAGAAACATAATGTTCAACATTGAGAGTACATAATGAGGAAGGAGGCTAAAGGGATAGGTTGGTGGTAGATTGTAAAGGGCTTTGAAAGTTACCTAAGGAACGTGTACTGTGCCACAGCCAATGAAGAGTCACTCATTGCAAACAGGAAGGGCTGGGTTGTTAAATCCAGTGTAGCTTAAGAGGAAGGGGAGTGATAGCAGAGAGGATGGCTGGTGGAATCATAGAGCCCTGAGGTCTGAAGGGCCCCTAGAGCTCAACCCAGTCATTGATATTATAGGTGAGAAAACAGAGACTCAGAGAGGGGAAGTAACTTTCTCAATTGGATACTATAGGGTGACACCAGGTCCTACCCCTCCTCTTCAATACCAAATCACTCATTTCCCCAGCTGTAGGGAGTGCTGGAGGCTGACATTGTACAGTGAAGTCTCTCTCCAGGAACGGCCTTGGCTGAAGTGAGCCACCGTGCCTAAGGCCTTGCACACTTCCCAGGTAGTGGTCTGTGTCCCATGACTGCTCCATGCAAGAGCATAAATGTCTGGCACTTGCTGCAATTCAGGACCTCTCTGAGCTCCATGGGATCATCTGAGGTCTTAGCTGTGGCTGCATCAAAGTTCCACTTCCTCCTCTGCCCAGTCTTGCTTTGTCACAGAAGAGTGCTCCCAAATCCTTCTGTCCACAAAGCTTTGGCTCAGTCTGCTTCCCTGGGAACATGGCCTGTGAGGCCGCTCCAAGGTTACAGGCCAATCCAGAGAAGGAGTTTGGAAAGGAGCCTGTGATTTCTTTTTTTAAATATTTATTTTTTAGTTGTAGGTGGACAGAATATCTTTATTTTATTCTTTTTTTTTTTTAAATGTTTATTTTTTAGTTGTAGGTGACAGAATATCTTTATTTTATTTTTATGTGGTGCTGAGGATCGAACCCAGTGCCTTATGCGTGCTAGGCGAGCACGCTACCACTGCGCCATAATCTCAGCCCCTCTTTATTTTATTCTTATGTGGTGCTGAGGATCGAACCCAGTACCTCATGCGTGCTAGGTGAGCACGCTACCACTGCGCCATAACCCCAGCCCCAGCCTGTGATTTCTGACTCCCAAACTTTCTAACATACCTAGCTAGCCTCCCACCCTGATACCTCTAGGGTTCATTATATCCATCCAGAAACTAGAGACATGTGACCTTAGAGAATGGGTCAGAACAGGCTAGGAGAAGACACATACACACCCGGGGTGCCTGGCATATTAATGGTTATGTGCTTGTGGCAAACAGAGATCTCTATTACAGGTCAACTTACCAGGAGGAAATGCCAAGTGCCTCTCTGACTTCTCCAGGGCAGTAAACAGCATGGACCAGGAGAAGGAACAACTCTAAATACAAAAAGAATGTAGACACCTTGGAGCTTCAGACTTAAGGCCCTGGACCAAGGCTGGCCTTGAGCTCTCCAAACCCCACTGCTATGGTCTAAAGCTCTGCTCCAAGACAGAGGCTAGTAAGAATTCTCCGATGTTTCACTATACCCTGCTGAAGTACTTCCTGCTCCCTATTTTGCAGCAAAACCCAGGGTTCCATGACTGATACCCACACTGCACCAACTGACAGGATCTGTTCACTGGAATCCTCCTTCACAAATGTGCCAGCCATTGCAGGAGCCCTGCTTGGTGGTGAAGAATGTGAAACCTCACGTTATGGCCTTTTTATAGCCCCACGGAGTCAGTGATGGGATTTGTATGGATTCATTTGCTGCTTTTGTTTATTGCTGCCCAGTGGTGGTGGTAAGAATAGAGGAGGCCAAGCTCTGGACTTTTAACATCTCCCTTGGCTGCTCAGGATTGCCTGTGTTGTGGGGAGCTGGAAAGGAGCTGAGAGGGGGCCTCTGACCCCAGCTGCCAATCAGTAGACTAAATGCTTGGAAAAGCACCAAGCTTTTGTTTAAACATCAGATCCCACAAGTAGTAAACAGGCTAATATTTAGTGTGGCATTCGCAATGCCCAGCAGCAAGCAAGACAAATGGACCACACAAGTACATCTTAGAAGGTAATAAATGGTTCTTTTAAAGTTCCCAAATTTTGGGTCTCAAGATCACGAGCCAAAAAAGGCTTTCAAAATGCTGCTCTGTACTCAGGAAGGAAGAAACAGCAGGGGCTCACTCTGCAAGGCAGGCTGAATGTTCCATCTAGGCATAAGGGTTCTTGTTAAAAATATCTCCAAAAGAGACATTTATCATCTCTGCCTATATAGATTTTCCCTAGGGAAGCCATATTTTATTTACTATTTCCACAAGTGCTTTCAAGTGTCTCTGGCTGCTCTTTCAATCTTGCCCTCATTATGATAATTAAACCTACCTGACTTAACTCAGCCATGATGTCTCTATCATTGCAGAGCTCTCCAAACCCCACTACTATGATGAACCTAGTTGTCTATCTCCCACCATCATGCCTAAACTACAGAGGAAAGCCACCACTGAAGTTTTGGGGTTTTTTTTAACTTTTTTTTTTCAGTTGTAGATGGACACAAATATCTTTATTTATTTATGTGGTGCTGAGGATCGAACCCAGTGTCTCACACCTGCGAGGCAAGCACTCTACCCCTGAGCTACAACCCCAGCCCTCCACTGAAGTTTTTAATGGTGTTTGTGCCCCTCTCATCACCATGTTCTTTACGGCTTTGGCAAATGGTATATCTTTGTGAACCTATCTTTGAGTTTTCCAGGCTTGTTTGACATATCCACTCCGGTATGCACACTTTTGAATCTTTCCATCCATTATTCCAGTATTTCTACAGCAATGTTGTCCTTTCAACCTCACTTAGCATGGAACATCACTTTTTCAATACTTATAGGAGCCATCTAGTCATGAATTCACACCATCTCCTGTGGGCCTTGTCAGGGTATTGTATATTCCAGAAGAGTACTCTCACATTTATAAACTTTCCATTATCCAATTTTATAGTCTAGCTCCCTTAATGAAGCACACTCAGAATCCAATTCCGTGTGAACCCTTCTAGCTTCTACTAATCCATGGTGGCTACATTTTGTGGTTCTTTGGAGAATAATCACTCCCCTCCCTTATCAGGCCTATCATGTCCATGCTGTACCTTAGCTCTTGTTACAGGCCTAGTGCCAGGAGGGGAGAGGAGTGCACATGTTCTTTTGAGGGAGAAGCTCTGTGTGTCTCTAAGCAAGGGGGTGGGTCAGAGATTATCAGCAGGGAAGTTCAGCCAGTTCTTCAGGCTCAGAGAAATCTGAGGATTCAAAGAGTTTTGGTGGTATCAATTTAGATACTCCGAAACAATGTGATAGTGTCCTATTCTTTCTCAAGCAACATCCAACTTTTCACATAGCAAACCTGTCTTCACTGAGAGAGGTTTTTTCCACATTTTTTTCATTTGGGAGATTGACCTTTTTTAACTACCACATTTTATGGATCTTATATCCACTACTTCCTCTATATTTCTCAAACACTTGATACATCACACCAGATAATATATTCCTTTGTACCAGTGTACAGTCCCAATTTACCATCTAGTAGAACTATTAACAATAAAAGAACTGATATCTCATGTCAGGGGACTACCTATGTTCCACTAACCACCCTGTGCTGTCTTCCTAACTGTCAATTGGACAGTGAGTGATCTAGCTCCCAAATAATCATCTTCATACCAGCTTTCTTGGATCACTACCAATTTCAAGTGGCACAGTTTGAGTTTCCCAGGAGTCAAACTCCAAGACATAGTGTGCAGGATGCTTATTAAGAGATGTTCATGGGGGGCTGGGATTGTAGCTCAGTGGTAGAGCGCTTGCCTCGCATGCGTGAGGCCCTGGGTTCGATCCTCAGCACCACATACAAACCAATAAAATAAAGACATTGTGTCCATCTACAACTAAAAAAATATTTTTTAAAAAGAGAGATGTTCATTTTTTAAATATTTTTTTAAAAAAGGGATTAACAGGTGTGTAAAGAAGCAGGTATGGTCATGGGGGAAGTTCAGCTGCAATATAGACCCAACAACAGTTTCCACCAACTTCGCAGAGGAATTTGAAATTAGTATGACTCTTTGGAATCATCCTAAGTTGGGCTGAGATAGTCTGGACTTTATATTCCTGCTTTGGTCAGTCACTGGTGGGCTACTGCAGAAGAATTTACAAACTTGGGTGAGACAGTGAATCACCTGAAAGAGCTAACAGCTGAAGGTAGCTTGTTGACAGGTTTCCAAGGAGCTTAGCCAACAACTCCTTTATTGAAATGAGAAAGGGCTTACATCACAATATAAGATATACCAACTCTTTACTCTAACCATTGTCGATTGATAATAAAGAGTTAGCTGGGTGCCTGTAATCCCAGCAATTTGGGAGGTTGACACAGGAGAATCACAAGTTCAAGGTCAGCCTCAACAACATAGTTGGACTATGTTTCAAAATAAAAGTTTTAAATAGATTGGAGATGTAGCTCAATGGTAGAGGTCCCCTGAGTAAAGAGTTGGGCTGGAGGTGTAGAGCAGTGGTAGAATGCTCACCTAGCAAATATGAGGCCCTAAGATCCATTCCCAGCACCAAAAAAAAGGGAGTTAAGCATTTATCCCTCCTTCCTCTTCAAATTATATTACAGAGAAACTAAATAGTCATGGTTGATGGGTTTAGATTCTATAGAGGATCCAGATAATACATTTAAAAAATTATGAGGTTAGACTATCAATTTTGTGAGCCTAATGCATTTTTTTCAACCAATGAGTATCAATAGATGGAATCATAAGGTAAAAGTTTATGTGGAAATTTATAATGGAAGCTTCGGGTTGTCCCCATCTGAACACACTGATGAACCTGAACATCTCTAAGTATTGTACAGTATGTACCTCCTGATGTTATGCAATAGGAATTGTACAACATCATCTACGAGAAATGCTGCTTAAAAAGTCATTGCACTGTAATCTATTTAGAACTTTAGAGCATATTTACAATTTATAGTTAAATTACACTTATTCCTC
>PVHX01026560.1:0-20652 GCA_004024805.1 Geosciurus inauris
CTCACACATACACGAGCGAAATTCCTGCGTGGGATGTTGAGCTGCAGAATGATGCCAGGAAGCTGGTTGGAAAACGGCACCTCCACCACTTCCAGCTTTGGTCCCTGAGAGCCTAGCGCAGAGTGGACTGTCTAGGCCGCCATCTTGGAACCGCCCCTCTGGTTTTCTTTTATTACTGAATCATATCACTATTCTCCAGAATGGCTGTACCATTTTTCATTCCTATTAGCAGTGTCTTGAGAGTTCTAGTTGCTCCACATCCTTGTTAGCACTTCTTATTATCAGTTTTTTAAAAAATTTTCTCCATTCTAGTACATGTACAATACTACCTGATCATGGATTTAAATAGTATCTCTCTAATGGTTATAAATGTTGGTTTGGACTTTGAAAATTGTTTTCACACTGTTGAGTTTCGATTGTTCATTATATATTCTGAATATCAGCCCTTTGTTAGATATGTGATTTGCAAATATTTTTTTATCTGTGGCTTCTCTTTTCATTTCCCTTAATAGTTTCTTAAGAGATTTTAATTTTGAGGAAGTACAGTTAACCCAGTTTTTTCTTATGTGAATATTGATTTTGGTGTTATGTGTAAGAACTCTGAATTTTCTTCTAGCAGTTTTATGATTTTGCTTTGTAATTATGTTCATGATCCATTTTGAATTAATTTTGTATAAGGTGTGAGATTTAGATTGGACATTCATCTTTATACATATGGATGTCCAATTGTTCCAATACCACTATTGAAAAGACTACCCTTTCCTTATTGTAGTGTCTTTGCACATTTGCAAACAAGATGAAATAACATGGAACAGATTTACTCTCTTGCCAGAAATAACATAATATAAACAAGATACATGAAACAGCAGCTCTGTATACATATCAGGCAATGAATAGTGGTAATCTCAGAGATGGAAAACAAATAAGTCTTTACAATTGCCCAAATGTCCTGCCTTGAGAGAGTTCCCAGACCATGGCACAGGGAAAGGGAAGAGAAACAGAACTTTATACAGTTCCTGAATTGGGTAGACAAAGATGAAAGTGGGGAAACCTTAGCAATTACAGTTCATTGGACAGAACACCAGAGATGGAGGGCTGAATAGAAAGAAGCCCAGAGATCTGCAGACGGACCTCATGGAGTATGCAGCAGAGTGTGCACGCATGTGCAGAAACTACCGGAGGTCAGGAAAAGAACCATCTGAAAGGCTTAAATGGTGCTAATAAAGGACCAAAAATAGTATCTGTGCCCACCAGACAGATCTGTAAAAGTCCAAAAGAAGGCAGAAAAGAGAGGAAAGGGTACAAAGAACAAATGGAAATAATAAATAGAAACAAAAACCAAATAGAAAACAGAAGATAGACTCAAAACCTAACAAAATTAACAATCATATTAAATGTAATTGTCTAAAACCCTCAATTAAAAGGGAGAACTTGTTAGATTGGGTAGGAAACCATGATGCAATTACTCTAAGTGATGCTCAGGAGAAATGCACTTTATTTTTAAAAATTGTTTTAAGAAATAAGCATGAAATAAATATTTATTTTCAGTAATTATCCGCCAATAAGGGAAAGGTTCACAGTTTTAGCTGTTGACAGAAAGTGAACTAAGAGGCAAATTTATATCCATCAGATGCAACTAAAGGACCAATTTTTCAAGTTTAGGCTATCTTGAAAGCTTGCTATACCAAATATTGCTGTGTGTTCTCTAGTGACAATGGCTGAGAGCAAGTAGAACTTAAATATTTTTTGAATAGTAGTTGATTTCTATAATATGTTTCTGGAGATCAAGAGGTTTATAAATATGTTCAGAAATAAGTTAGATCCTTGAAAGCCTAAATACATTGATTTAAGAGTGTGTATGTTGCAATTTCAAAAGGAGTCAATAATCCATATGGGCTAAATTGAACTTGTGTCTGAGTTGCTTAAATATAACATTATATAAAATATATATAATTATATAAATACTTATATAAAATTATATAATAAAAAATTATATGAGTACCAGTGTAGAACATGCTCAGCATCAAAGATCCAAAAACATCAGAACAAGTTTATTCATCACTAGAAAACAATCACCTCTAAGATGACAAGGCTAGTAGGTAGCTAGATTAATAAATCAAATCCAAATGCATATCTTTTGTACTGTACAATTTTTTCTTTTAGAAGTATATGTGAGCTGAGACCGGAGAATTGCGAGTTCAAAGCCAGCCTCAGCAACGGTGAGGCACTAAGCAACTCAAACCCTGTCTCTACATAAAACACAAAATAGGGCTGGGGATGTGGCTCAGTGGTTGAGTACCCCTGAGTTCAATCTCTAGTACCAAAAAAAAAAAAAAAAAAAAAAATGTGTATGTGAAAGCCAATGAGCTAAATACCAGGCATGTTTAAAATTGAAGATCTCTGGCTGGGGTTGTGGCTCAGTGGTAGAGCGCTTGTCTAGCATGCGTGAGGCACTGGGTTCGATTCTCAGCACCGCATATAAATAAATAAAAAAAATAAGGTCCATCAACAACTAAAAAAATATTTTAAAATAAAAAATTTAAGATCTCCAATATTTTAAAAAGTGGACGTTATCAGAGTAGAAAATTGGCAATGAAGTGACAGAAGTCTTAAAACTTTAAATAAAATTCCTTCTGTTTAATCAATAAATGTTGCAGAATAAAAAACCCATAAAACTTGTTTATTGATCATTTTATCTATGTATGTTTTAAGAAGTGATGTTCCTATTGAGGAAATCCATTAATTGCCTAATTTTCTAATGAAGGAAGAGGGAAAATATACTTATCAGGGCTGTGGTTATAGCTCAGGGTAGAGCTCTTTCTAGCATGTATGAAGCACTGGGTTTAATCCTCAGCATCATGTAAAAATGAATAAATAAAATAAAGATATTGTGTCCATTTACACCTAAAAATTAAATAAAAAGATACTTATCATCTTATATAGAACAAATATCCATTAACTTAAGACCAAATAATAATGAAAAAGGAAATTCATAAACAGTAAGATTTATGGCTTAGATTTTGTGGATGGTGCTGCTAGTTCAAACACATAAAGCTGTCTGCTTTCTAATTTTCAAAAATAAAAAAGACTCTTCCATCTCACTGTACCAACCAGTGCCCTTAAGTTTCTTCAGAATAAGAAGGGTTAAAGAGTTGATTATGAATGAGACATTCTGATTTGGAACCTATCACACACAAATCATAGCAAATCCCACTTATTTTATGAAAGTCTAAATATTACCCATTAGCCAAGCGACTTATTCCACCCACCCTGTTGAAGGGGAGTGGAAACCTCACACCCGTAACACTTGACAGGATGTGTTTATCGACATTAAGTAGCACAATCAACTTCCACTAATAAGTTGTCTAGTTTGGTTTTTAAAATGGGAAAGTCACACATATTGAAAGTAAATATAGTTGAAATTGTGTATCAGGTATAATTTGAACCTAATGAGCCAAGCAGGAGGCAAGAGTTAATAAACCAATGTGCTTTGAATTTGTTCAAGTACTGATAGTTCTGTATCTAAAGATTCAGCATATGTAATAGTGAGCATATGTAATCATGAGAAGTGAAGAAAGATTTCCCCCAAATGAAAATATTAAAACTAAGTTAAAATACATAAAGTAGTTAGTATTCCACACAGCACCAAATTCAACAAATCAAAGTTTATATGTCCCAGCTGATCATGTGTGAAAATGCAAAGCAGGTATTAAAACTGATATTATGCTCAGTATTAAGATCAGTTTGTAATTGGGGGAACATCTAAATCCTTAATTAAAAAGCAAATGAAGCAAAAGCTTTAAACTGGTACACATTGTTCACACATATATTTGAAGTTTGGAAATGAATATTTTCAAGCAGCAAAGAGGATTGATGAAAAATGCATAATCTTTGAAAATTATGAAAACATCCCTGCTACCAATACATTACTAAATACAAAACTATCATATTAATTACTTCTATGAAGTGAGAGAATGAGAGAAGTTCATTTTCAAAATGGATAAAATTTAGTCTTTAGGTGTGAATGGTTTAAATGACAATTTAAAATAAATAAATAAATTTCTTAGTTGTTTGAGATCCTTAAGCATCAAAAAACTTTGACCAATATGGTTCACAAAGGAGCCAGGGTTGTTTTATGGCATCCAGTTAAGCCAGAAGTGGAATACTCTTGGGTCTTGCTCATCAGAAACAGAAGCACCTTACTTGTTAAGTCCTGCTGCCATGGTAAGGGTGTCCACCACGCCCACGTCCACCTCACCTCTTCTGCCCCATGTCCTGGGCGGTCTAGGTCTTCAAAATTGATGCTAGCCGCCAAGAGTTTCTGCCAAAGGAATACTTGCAGAAGGCCTCCAGGCACCACCAGGGCCAGCAAGCCAGTGAAGGCAACAGGTGGCAACTACTCTAGTGCAGGAAGCACGGGGGAGACTGAGAAGTGCACTTTAAATAATAAATACAAATAGGTAAAAGAAATTTTAAAGTGGAAGAATTTATATTATTATTATGCTAATGAGACAGAAAGATAGACCACTCATAGGTAGCCAGAAAGAGAGTCTCAGAGAAGAAAAGGAAGAGGAGAGGATTAGGAAATCAAAATTCCAACCCCAGCCAATCCTAGCCACAAGGACAGTTCCATAAGAGCCCCTACCTATGACTATCCCCAAAGTCACTTCCTCTTGTGCCAACAGATCCTCACCCCAACCCTTGTGCTGATTACGGCTTAGAAAGCACTTTTCACTAGATTTGGTGAAGAAGACAAAATAGAGTTTATTGGCCCCTTTCTTTCAATTACGAAACTCATTGCATCAATTTGTCCTGTGCTTATCTCTTCACCAATCACTGTGCTAACTGGCAAGGTCTATGTCAAATGACCTCCTCAAATATATGGACCAAGTGTAGAAGAGAAATGTTTATCCAAAGGAATATCAAAGTTATCAGAACAAGGATTCTAGGGCAGATTATGAGCTACTACTTAAAAGCCACTAGAACTAATTAGCAAATTTAACAATATTGTAGAATGTAAAAATCAACACACCAAACCTCTGTGTTCTTATGTAATAGCAATAAACAATAAGGGAAAATATCATTTAAGTCATGCACACATACTTACACAAAAGCAATTCCATTTATAATAGCATAAAAATATCAAATACCTAGGAATAACTGATGGAAGATATGAAATACCTGAACAATGAAAAGTATAAAATATTGATGAGATAAACTGAAGATAAATTAAAAACTTAATATTTACTTTGTTTATGATTCAAAGACTCAAGATTGTTGATGTCATTCTCTGCAAAACCTATAGATTACCACAATCCCAATAAAAAGCAAGCTTTTTTGAAGACATTAACAAGCAGATTCCAAAATTTGTATAGAAATGCAAAGAACCTAGAACAACCAAAACAACTCTGTAAAGGAACAGCTTTGGAGGCATCATGCAACCTGACTTCAAGGCATAAATCAACCTGGCATAAAGGCAGACAAATACATTAGTGGAATATAATGAAGATCCCAGAAGTAAACCTAATTAGCTATGGATAACTCATTTTTTACAAGGATGCAAAGGCAATTAGTGGAGAAAGTATAGCCTTTTCAATAAATGGTGTTGAAATAATTGACTAATCATATGCAAAATAATGAATTTAGAACCATGCTTCACATGCAAAAATTAACTCTTAATCGTTCATAGTTCTAAATGTACAAACTAAAACTATAGAACTTTTAGAAGAAAATCTTTCTTCTTTTGGTGTCTTAGCTTGCTCAAGCTGCTATAACAAACTGGATAATTTATAAAGAACAAATTTATTTCTCACAGTTCTGGAGTCTGGGAAGTTCAAGATTAGGCACCAATGGTTTTGGTGTTTGGTGAGGGTCCTGCTTCCTGGTTCAGAGATGCCTATCTTTTCCCTGTGTACTTACAAGGTGGAAGGTGTGAGGGAGCTTTCTCACCTCTTTTGTAACTAATCCCATGCACGAGGACTCTGCCTTTATGACCTAATCTCCTTTAAAAGGCTCCAATCTCCAAATACCATCACACTGACAATTAGCTCTTAGCACATACTTTGTGGAGGCACAAAAGCATTTGGTCTTTAGCACTTGATTTAAACAGCAATTTGTTAGATATGGCAACAAAAGCATTATCTCTTAAAGAATGAAAGGATTTATTTGATTGCATGAAAATTTAAGACTGTTCTTAAGAAGACACCAAAGGAACACCAAAGAACACAAACTACAGACTGGGAGAAAGTACTTGGAAGACATCTAATAAAGGACTTGTCAGAATACTTGAAAATTCTCCAAACTCAACAATATGAAAATGAACAACCCAGTTAAAACATTAGGTAATATGAACAGGTAATTTACTAAAGAAGATATATAGAAGGCATATAAGAACATGACAAGATACTCAACACTATTAATTATTAGGGAAATACAAATTAAACTGTATTGAGATACTGCTATGCTTCCACTAGAATGGCTCAAGTGAAAAAGACCAAACATATAAGCGTTGACAGGACATGGAGTAACTGGAATTCTCACATATTGCTGCTGGGAATATGATACCTAACCACCTTAGAGGATAATCTGACATTTTCTTAAGAAGTTTAGCATATATCGGACACATTCCTCTTCTATCTTAGTTTTTAACTTCATTTTTCCTCACTGCTTTTGCATATCTTCATTATAATAATTACCACATTGTTTGTAGTTGTTTTCATGTCTCCCTCTTTCTGCTGTATCCGAAATATACACTTTTGCATTTAATGTAATAAATTTTGTTAGAGTAAAATTCATAATCTTGTTTTCCTCTATGATGACCAGAAATATGTTTTAAATTTTATATAATTTCCTTAGGACAATATTGAGGAATGACATTATAGATGAAAAGTTATGAACAACTATGCCACATTATTTTAAAATATACATAGTTGTATCTAGAACATACAGTTCCTTAAGTAGGGTATGAAAATGGTCTTAAATATAACCAGGTAAGTTTTGTTTTTATTTGTTTTTAAAAATTAACTGACACAAAATAGTACATATTTGTGGAATAGAGTGTGATAATTTGATAAATGTGTACAATGTATAATGATCAAATCATTTCTTAAACATTTACCATTTATTTGTGTCTGAAATCTACAGACTCCTCTATTCTCGTTTTTTATAAAGTATATAATAAATTGTAAACTAGTCACCTTATTATGCTATAGAACATTAGGAATTTTTCCTCTTATCTAACTATATTTTGGTATCTATTATGCAACCTCCTATTCCTCCTCCCCTCTTTCTAGTCTCTAGTAAACATTATTCTACTCTCTTCTGTGAGATCAACTTTTTAAAGCTTCCACATAGGAGCTAGAATATGCAGTATCTGTCTTAGAACATGTTTAATGAACTCTTAATTCATCTCAGCTAATCATTAGAAACCGTTATATTAGTATGTAAATACATGAAATACTCTGTCATGTTCCAAAAGGATTTGAGATTATATTAAACAATTTCTGGTGTGAAATGCAGGGGAAGTAACAACCCAAAAAGTGGCTTCCTGGAGATGAACAGTACTGTGTAAAGGCTCATGAGGTGAGAGGGGCACTGATAAAGCCCAGCCACCCTGCTGTGTGGGCTGCTCTGCACTCTGCCTCTTTAGAGATACGGCTTCTGGGAATTCTAACAGTTGTGGTCTTTTGCTTGAATGTGCTATTAAGTAAATGGTAAAATATATTGTATTTGATGAGTTACCTTTCTGGTCACTGTTAAGAACTTGGTTCATGTATCAATAAAAAAGTTTTGTGCTGGTTAATTGTAAAGGAACAGGTTCTGACTTAAGCAGTGTTTTTTTGTTTTTGTTTTTTTAACAATGTCAGGTAATTCACAGAATCCATGGAATTGGAGGGCCAGATATCAAGATGGGCAGAAAGGGGCTGGGATTGTAGCTCAGCGGTAGAGCGCTTGCCTCGCATGCGTGAGGCCCTGGGTTCGATCCTCAGCACCACATACAAAGCAATAAAATAAAGACATTATGTCCATCTACAGCTAAAATATATATATATATTTATATATATAAAAAAGATGGGCAGGGAGTGGGTTGATGGAATTCAAGCCAGGGAAAAGTCCTGGCAGCACCTGCTTCCTGGCTTTGTGCTACTGGATACAGTTTAGTGCTGTATTCTCACTCCTTTGTTCAACTATTTCTCAGCCTTGTATCTTTCTTTGCCACATTTACTCAAGAATGCAAGTTTGACGGAAACAAATGACTGGTCAAACTTGTGCCCTTACTGCCAGATAATAGGAAGAAGCCTCTTCTGCCATGGAAGGTGAGACCTTGCCTCCAAGTATCCTCAGAATAGGAAGAGAATTTGGGTTATGACTAGATTTTTTTTTTTTAAAAAAGACACTAGATATGATCCTGAGTTATTTTAAGATAATTTTCATTTTCCCAAAGATTGAAATAATATATTCACTGCAGATTCTTAAATTTGCCCAGGCATATGAGCGGGGAAGTTGTGGAAGGTCATGTATTCCATAAAACTGTATGCAGAAATCTTGTGTATGTGATGCTGGGCATGGTGGTTCATGCCTGGAATCCCAGCAATTTGGGAGTATGGGGGCAGGAGGATAGGAAATTTAAGGACAGCTCGGCATCTTAGCAAGATGTAGCTTAGTGGTAGAGCATTATGGGCCCAGTACTGTGGGTGGGTTAAAGGAAGAACTTTTGTGTATGTGCTTTTTATATTTTATGGAGGTCAGAGGATCCATAATTTTCATTAGATTCTCCAATAGGCCTACAGTCTATAAAAAGTTGATAAATACTACCTGGAAAATTCAACTTAATTAGCATTTGTCTATTCATTGTTGCTAGTATTACTACCTTTTGTTCACTAGATGGTGCTATTGTATATATTTTTCAAACCATTGTATGCTTTTATCAATATCAATTGAAAAAGCTCAGTCATTTAAAGGGCATGTTCTGAAGACCATTTCAGGGATGGAAGAAATTTTAGAAATCGTTTGGTTTCTTCTAAGTGCTTTACAGGTGAAGAATCTAATTCACAAAAGTTTGAGAACTTTGGAGAAAGACCTTTAAAAAAAAATGGAAAAAATGCCCTATGGAAAAGAACCTTTGGATCCTAGGCTCTCTTCTTCTGACCCTAACAGACATTAGGACGTGCCTTCAGTTGACTGAAGGATATTTGTTGTGGACTTAGATTCCTTGGTCTCAGAGACATAACTTTCAGTTATGATCTTAACTTAAAACCTGGTCTAAGCAGAGAACAGTGGTGCATACCTATAATCCAACAGTTTAGGAGGTTGAGGCAGGAGGACAATGAGTTCAAAGTCAGCCTCAGCAATTTGGCAACATCCTGTCTCAAAACAAACAAACAAACAAATAAAATAAAAAGGGCTGGGATGTGGCTCAGTGGTTAAGTGTCCCTGGTTCAATCCCCAGTACCAAAATAAAATGCAAATAAATAAATAAATAAACAAACAAACAAAATAAAACAGCAACAACAAAAAATCTGTTCCAATTCTCCTTGGTGCAGTAAGGATCCTGATAATGCCGAGAAGGGCTTTAGTTAAGAGGGAGCTTGCACAGAAAGCCCTTCCCTATCTCCTCTTTCCAGTCATCTTTAGCAATTTAGATAATTCTTACAATTAGGTACAATATGTTAATTTGAGAGCAAATGATATTCCCTTTTTTTGGTGACACTGGAGATTGACAAAGTGGTGCTTTACCACTGAGTGATAACCCTTGTTCTTTTTACTTTGTAATATGGTCTTGCTAAGTTGCCCAGGCCAGCCTTGGACTTGAGATCCTTCTGCTTTAGGCTCTTGGGTAGCTGGGATTACAGGTGTAAGCCACTATGCCTGGACAATGATAAGCCTTTACATGTATGTCTAAGGAGTTTTGATGACACGTAAGAACTGTGCTATAATTATTGGTGTTTGGATTCCCTGGACCTGAAGAGAGAGATGGTCTCAAATCTTATGGGGAGGACCCCTCTGGAAAAGTGGCAGGACTGAGTCTTAGAAACAGTGATTTTATCTCAAAGAAGTCAATTTCTATAGCCTCCCTCATGGTCAGACCGCTAAACCAAAGCACCAAAAGGAATCTTGGCATGTACGTGGGACTCATCTTTCTGGAGGATAATTTCTTTCAAATTTCTTCCAGAAGAGTCTTAAAGTGTTTACATTTTCAAAAAACATACTATGTCTTTTCCTTTTCAATCCCCTATTTTGTTTCTCAGTCCTCAGCTATGCCTTAGCATTGAATTAATAAAGTTCCCTTTAGAAAGCAATAAATAATATTTGCAAATTTATATTTGCAATGCAAACATAAGCGCTTAAGATCTCTCATATGACTTAATCCTAATCACAACCCTCTAGGTTAAATTGAGGGTTTTATAGTTGACGTTTTTAGGCATTTACACAATAATTGACATTTTCATCATATATGTATTTTATGTATGTTTTAAAACACTATCAAAAGATCCACTACTAACTCTAGTTTTAGTTTCTATGTTAAACACTGTGATATATCACCCAGATATTCCCTCAAGATGGAAGAATTTATTCCTCCAGTACTGGGTGGGCTGTCAACAGACATCTTCAGGGGTCAGAGCTCTGCTGGTATTGCCAGAGCTGAACAGAAATGCCTTCCCAGGTCATGCCCCCTTCCCAGGGGTACCCATATCCAATGACTCATTGATATTTGATGCATAAGATCTCAACCTTCTTGCCCCAACTTAAGCATGAAGATTTTTTTTTCTCCCCAGCTTTAAGAATTTCTATAGAGATGACTGAGATCTTCAATAAGACTGTGTTTTGGTTCATCTTTTCTCTCTCTGATTTTGCTTCCTTTGTTTCCCTTTTTCAGGTATAGTAACAGTTATTTAGTGATGTATCCTGAGAAATCATTGCCAGGCAATTCTGTCATTATGTGATCCTCATTGAGTGTACTTATACAAACCTAGATCATGATGCCTACTATGCACCTGGGCTTTATGGTACATATATGTAATATAGCCTGTTGGTCCTAGGGCCATGATGAACAAAACCACTGAGTTTAAATTACACACAAGAGCAGGTGATGCAATGAAGAGATGTGTACAGTAAATACAAGATGTATGAGGCTGCTACTGGCTTAACACAGCATATTATTTTACAGTAAATATTTTTATAAGTAGCAGGAATATACTCTAAAATAACAATAAACAGAAACCCAGTCATTTATTATCATTGCCATGTATTGTGCATAATTTGTCCTGTATTTTTGTACTACTGGCAGAGCTATAGGTTTGTTTACAGCAGCATCACCACAAACATGTAAGTAAAGTGCCATGACATCATATGACAATGACATCACTATGTGATAGGAATTTTTCAAAATTGTTACAGTTTTATGGGACCACTGTTGTATATGCAGTGTGTCATTGATAGAAAAACTGTTATGCTGCACATGATTATATTTATCACAAGAATATTTCTGCATGCTAATATTCTCAGACTGAGACTGACACTTGGTTCAGGAGTCATCTCAGAATACAGATGCTGAGGTAGGTTTTTTCTGTATTGAGGTCTAATTGACAAATGAAAATGAGATGCCTATGTCATTTTAATTTCATATATATATATATATGTATATGTAGTAGACAACAGGATGCTCTGATATATGTTGACACTGTGAACATGGATGCCACATTTGAGTTAATTAGCCGAATACTCAAGCTAATAATCAAGCTAATGTTCAACCATGTGCCCTGGTAAGAAAATGCCTGGTATCCCTTGCCCCCAGGATCTCCAACACCAAATAAATGTAGCTCATAAAGTCTAGAAGACATTTGGTTTACCAAATGGCAGATATCACTATGAGACAGTGAGTCATGAAGGACCAAAGAGACATCATTGCTAAGAGAAACAATAATGTTCTAGTAGCTGAACTCCCCAAAATGAAGATGAACAAACTGCCTGGCAAAGAATTCAAAATAGAGTCATGCATTGCTTAGTAATAGATATATTCATTGAGTGACTTCATCATGGTATGAACTTCATAGCATGAATTCAACACAATCATGGATGGCATGCCCTACTACCCACCGAGGCCCTGAGGTATACATATATTTACCTACGCTCACAGTGGGTAACCTGTTTCTGTGATAAGAACATTAGTCTTTTTAGGAGGCCAAATGCCTCAGGATGTATTCTCTTATTAGGCCCCACCTCCAATATAGTTGCAGTGGGGATTAAGTTGCCAACACATACACATGGGGGGACACACTCGAGCCATAGCAATCAACTTAGCCTGGAATTGAAAAAGACTTCAGGAATTCTCCGTGGCTAATACTGTGGATATCCACAGTGGCAGTGACGTTTGCCATTTGTTTGTTTGTTTGTTTGTTTGGTGATCACAGCTACCCACCTCCTGGTCTCTTTTTTGCCTAGGTCTGGTTGAGGGGATCCTTCTTGGCAGTGGGTCCAGTCTGCAGGCCTTCTTGCTGCGGCAGTGGCACCAGTGCCTGAGGAGTGGCACTGGGAGGGGTTATGGTGCTATGACCTGAAGCACAGGCACACGTGGAGGGATATGGCTTTGATATCTTGGGCAGTAACAGTACTGGTGCCTGGTGTGCAGACACCCCCAATGTCATGTTGATAATAGTGCTGGAGGTGCTGGGGTGGCGAGGCAACTGAGGAACCGAGCACAAAAGGCACAGACATGGTGGCTCTGGGGCAGGGTGATGCCTAGGTCTTATGGAAGCCAAGCTTCTATGTCCAGGTCATACACCTGCTCAGAGAGACCTTGGCTCCAAGGCGCAGAGTATGCCTTGCGTTGCTAGCACGATGGCTCTGCTGTCTGGGATATGGGTAGGTACCATGTAGCCACTTGGGCCTGGGGATCAGGGCGTGCACAGAATTGGGAGAGGTGGTGGCTCTTTTCCTGAGGTGACACAACAGCTGCTGCTTTGTGGGCTGTGCAGGTCTCCCTCTCTGACTGTTGTTTACCTTAGTGGGAAAAGAAGCCAATGTCCTCTGTGAGCAGGCTGCTGGAGATCACCGTGGTTCCTGCTTGGCTGGCTAATACTGATGGTCTCTGTCTTTTTTCTTAGTTCTTGGCCATCTTGTGGCATCCCAGGTATGTCGAATTCATTAGTGATCTTTTCTACCTGTGGACTGTCTGTGCTTTTGCTCCCCTGGGATGCCACAGATCCTTTAATGCACTCTTGAACCCTCTTAGAACTTTTTGGTTTGTGGACAGTTGCCTATAATTGTGTGTGTGTGTGTTTGTGTGTGTGTGTTTTACTGAATGATCTTCCAAATTGTTTTTTTCCCTTTTCATTTCTACGAACTTCCCTCTTAGAACTTTTGCTGCATTCCATTGTTTTGATATACTGAATCTCTCTTTCTGCTTAAGGTATTCTTTAATTTGTAGTATGATTTATTCTTTGACCTCATAGATTGTTCAGGAGTGAGTTATTTGCCACATATTTGTCAATTTTCCAGTTTTCTTCCTGTTGTTGATTTCTGTTCCTTGAACTATACTAGATATGATTTCAGCCTTCTTAAATTTATTGAGACTTGCTTTGTTGTCTAACATGTGATCTATCCTGAGAGAATATTCCAGGTGTGCTTGAGAAGAATGAATGTTCTGCAGCTGTTGAATGGAGTGGTCTGTAGATGTCTGTTATGTACATTTTTCTATACTTAAATCCAATGTTTCTCTATAGATTTTCCATCTGGATGATGAATCCATTGTTGAAAGTGAGGCATTAAAGTCCCTTATTATTATTGAATTGCTGTCTATTTCTTCTTTCAGATTTGTTAATATTTCCTTTACATATTTAAGGTTCTCTGAGGCTAGGAGTACACGTTTGCAGTTGTTACGTCTTCTTGATGAATTAACTCTTTATCACTAAATAATGACCTTTTCTTTCTCTTTGTAGAGTTTCTGACTTAAAGTCTATTTTTTCTAATATAGGTATAACTACCCTGTTCATTTTTGGTTTTCATTTGGGGAACTGTGTTTTCCATTCCTTTGCTTTCATTCCAATGTGAGTCCGTAAAGGTGAAGTGAGTCTCTTGTAGGAAGCATATAGTTAAGTCTTATGTTTTAATCCATTCAATCATTCTATATTTTTTGATTGGACAATTGAATCCATTGACATTCAAGGTAATTATTGACAGGTAAGTATTTCTTATTACTGTTTTGTTCTTTTTTTTTTTTTTTTTGCTATTTTGTAGATCTTTTGCTCTTTATTCTCTCGCTGCATTCCTTTGTGATTTGATGATTTTGTCTAATAGTACACCTTGATTCTTTTGTCTTTATTTTTTTGTGATTCTTTTATGCTTTGTAGTTACCATGAGGCTTATAAAACCTCTTATAGGGCTGGGCTGTAGCTCAGTGGCTTAGCACTGTGTTCAATTCTCAGCACCGCATATAAATGAATAAATAAAAAATAAAGGTCCATTGACAACTAAAAAAATTAAAAAACATATTATAGTTATAATAGTCTATTTTAAGCTGATAACAACTGAACTTTCATCATATATAATACCTCTTTATTTTCATTTCCCCACCCCAAGTTTTGTTTTTGATGTCATTATTTACATATATTTATATTATGTATCCATTATGTTATAATAGCTATAGTTATTTTTAATATTTTTTTCTTTTGACCTTTATACCAGAAATACAAATAAGTTACACACCACAGTGTCACAGTGTTTTTCTGATTGACTTTATTTATTTCAACTAGTGTATCTTATACTTTCAAATATTTTCTTATTAGTATTTCCTGTAAGGCAGGTCTAGTGGTGATAAACTTCCTCAGCTTTTGTTTGTATGGAAGAGTATTTACCTTGCCTTCTTTTCTGAAGAACAACTTTGCTAGGTAAAGTATTCTTGGTTAGATGTTTTTCTTTTGGTGCATTCAAATGTATTATCCCACTCTCTCCTTGTATGCCCAGTTCCTGCTAAGAGATCTGTTAATAGCCTTATTGTGGCTCCTTTGTTTTGCTTTGTTTTGTTTTTGGTACCAGGGATTGAACCCAGGGGCACTTAACCACCGAGCTACATCCCAGCCCTTTTTTTTGGGGGGGGGGTACCGGGAATTGAACTCAGGGGCACTCGACCACTGAGCCACATCCCCAGCCCTATTTTGTTTTATTTAGAGACAGGGTCTCACTGAGTTGCTTAGTGCTTCATTGTAGCTGAGGCTGGCTTTGAACTTGTGATTCTCCTGTCTCAGCCTCCCAAAGTGCTGGGTTTATAGGCATGTGCCACAGTGCTCGGCCCTTTTTATACTTTATGAGAGATAGGGCCTCGCTACATTGGTGATGCTGGGTTTGAACTCGCGATCCTTCTGCCTCAGCCTCTGGAGCCACTGGGATTACAGGTATGTGCCATGGTGCCCAGCATGGCTCCCTTGTTTTAAAGAGCCCTCTTTCTCTTGCTACTTTCATGATTCTCTGTTTATCTTTGATTTCTGACAGTTTGATTACAATATGCCTCTGTGAAGACATCTTTGGGTTGAACTTAGACTTTTAAGTTTTCTATACAGTGGTCTTCCTTTATCTATGGCTTTACTTCTCATGGTTTTAGTTACCTGCTGTCATTTATGATTCATTGACCTGTAGTCAATCATTAAATAGAAAATTGCAGAAATAAGTAATTCATAAATTTTAAATTGTGCACTATTCTGAGAACATCATTCACTTCATTTCCATCATGTAGGTATTGTGTCAACTCACATCATCACAAGAAGGGCAACTGGAGAAAAAAAACAAAATGTTTTGAGGGAGAGATCATATTCCTATAAATTTTATTATAGCATATCATTGTGATTCTATTTTGCCATTACTTTTTTGTTAATCACTTGTGCTCAATTTATAAATTAAACTTTATCATAGGTATGCTCATATAGGAAAAAATATAGTATATATAGGGTTCAGTATATATAGGGAATACATAGGGATAAATAGGTATTCCACAGTTTCAGGTGTCCACAGGGGTTATTGGAACTTGTGCCCCATGGATATAAGAGGACCTACTTTATCTGGATGTCTGTACTTCTCCCCAGATTCTGGAAATGTTATGGTTTGATTGTGGAATGTCCTCCAAAAGATCATGTGTTGAAAGGATGGTTCTCAATGCAGCAAGGTTCAGAGGTGGGGTTTTCAGGCAGTGATTGACCAGGGCTCTGACCTCCTCCATGAATTTGAAGGTTTAATCCACTGGTAGCTGAATGGACCACTGGGAGGCAGCACCTGCTTGGAAGAAGTAGGCCCCTGGGGGCGTGCTGTAGAAGGGTTTATCTTCTCTCCAGCCCCTTACTCTCTACTTCCCAGCTGCCATGAGCTGACAGCTTTCTTCTGCCATGCCTTTCTGCCATGATGCCAGCTGACTGGACTGGATTCTCTGAAACCATAAGCCAAATAAATCTTTCCTTCTCTAAGTTGTTCTTATCAGGGATTTTGGTCACAACAATTATAAGATGACTGACACAGGGAGTTTTCAGCCATTATTTCTGTAAATAATGCTTTAAATAAGTTTTATGCTCCTTTCTTGTGCTTCTTTAAAACTTTTATGATGTGAAATTAGCTGCCATTATGGTAACCTGAAATCCAACAGGCTTTCTTTGTTCGTCTATTCTTATATCTTTTTCTCCTCTGAGAAGAAGAGGACCTGTTTCGAGTCCACATATTCCTCCTTTTGCTTGATGAACTCAACTATTGATGTTTTTTTATTACATTCATTATACTCTTCAGTTGTAGAATTCCTGTTTGGTTCTTTTTTATATTTCTTATTTCTTCATTGAACTTCCAATTTTGTTGTTGCATTTTTTCGTGAATTCACCACATTGTCTATCTGAGCTTGCTGACCATTCTCTTGAAATAAACAAACAAACAAACAAACAATGATTTTGAGTTCTTTGTCAAGCAACTAATTAGATTTCCATTTCTTTGGGGTTGATTAGTGAAGCATTACTGTACTCCTTTGCTTGTGTCAAGTTTCCTAGATTTTTCATATTCCTTCAAGTCTTCAACTGCAGTTTTTCATTTGAGGCAGTAGTAACCTCCTACAATCTTCACTGTGTACAGGGAGAGAAATGCTTTCACAAAAGCCCAGCCAGTGATTGAAGGTCTCAGACTTTTTCTGTATATGCACATATTCTACAACTCTTGTCCTTTCCAGGGTGTGTGTGTGTGGGTAATAATTCTTAACATTATATGTCTCTGTTAAACCTTCAAAGCTGGTTTACATGCTGAGAGTCTCTTGTTTTCTCTAGATCAGTACTCAAAATGCTCAAGTTTGGGTGCCTTTTCCCTCACCCAGAGTTGAGCTGGCTGCCTTTGAAAGACACTTGCACTTGTTGTCCATGGGAATACGTTTGGGAGCCGTCCTGATGTACATAGTGCATTTGAAGTGCCCATGGGACAGTTGATGGTGGTGGTGAGTGGGGGTGTGGGATGATGTCACAAATTGCTCATGGACCTGCTTCCTGACAGAGCCTGGGGAATGCTCAGTAGATTGTGCAGCCTCTCTTTCCTGCTCCCAGCCTCTCTCAATCACTCAGCTGTGCTGATTACCTCAGTATTCTAGTTGGGGAAGGAATGAAATGGGCTTCTTGGATACCATCCTGTATAACTGGGGAATCTGGACAATCACTATGCTCCCACTTCCCCCTGTGGGAGAATGCAGGAGTCAATGGATCCCTCATGACACTGAGCTGTGCTGCCTTGGGAGAAGGGTGGCATGGATGAAGTACAATTGTTCTTACCCTCTTTAACTCATCTATTCCTGGGTTTTATGATCCGACAGTGTGTTGAAACTTCACTGGAGTCTTGGACTGTATCCATTGTTCCCAGAATAGCATTTGGCATATAATAGTTGGTGGACAATAATTACTAAATGAATGGGGATATAGGGCAAATGGTAAAATAGAGATGCAAAGTAGCAAGGTTAATTTCGACAGGAGAAAACAATAATAAAAACTTTGTGAAGGAGAAAGCATTTCAAATGGAGCTTGAAAGATGGATAAAACTGAAAGGGAAAAGTGAAGATAGAGGGATTTTTTTGGGGTGGTGGTGCCGGGGATTGAACCCAGGAGTACTTAACCACTGAGCAACACCCTCAGACACCTGTTTTATATTTTATTTGGAGACAGGGCCTCACTGAGTTGCTGAGGCTGACTTTGAACTCATGATCCTCCTGCCTCAGCCTCCCCAGCTGCTGGGATTACAGGTGTGCACCACCATGCCCATTGGAGAAAAAACTTTTGTGAGATGTATAGAGAAGTGTGTATTTCATTGTGATGAGAGTTATGGAGTAGTTTGTTGACCCAGAGCAACCTATCTTGGAGCTGGCTAATATTGTGACCCAGGTTCAGTTGATAAGTAATATCCAGCCATGGAATTCATGCTCTGAAAAGATAATGCTGCTATTCTTTAAGCTATTCTTTACTAGGTGATGTCAAAACCACTTATTTGTGGTTCCTGCTCATAGTCTGTGCTAATTTGCTCAGCTACTCATCATACTGGCTATCAGAGACTTATCTATAATATATTCAGTTTAAATAGTTACCCTCTTTTTTTTCTATTCTATGTAGGATACTAGGGTAATGTAGAGAAGACCAAGATTCTTATTAATATAGGGGATAATAAAGAAGTGAGTGATATGATTTCTCAAGCCTGTGTCAAGGTCCACATTTGGATCAAAGCTTGGATAACTGCTCTTAGAATGACTGTCAGAAGAGATTTTAGATGTTTATACTTTTTTTAGTATCTTATTTTGACATTAAATAGTATAATATACAAATATAGTAGTACCTTTGCCTATGAAAATACCCAATATTTAATCAACATTTTGATAAATACTTAATATTTAACAAATATTAGTCAAAAATTTAAATACTCAAAGAAATTTCTGGAAAGATGATAGAATGATAGTTTTGCCTTACTCCTCTCTCTAAAACCTGCAGAAATGAACAAAATGAACCAAATATAGATAAAAATATAAATCTACAATGAAACTAATGAATAAGTAAATTCCATATCACAGATAAACAAAATCTTTTAGAAGTAATATCATTTGAACCAAATTACTTAAAGAAGGATTTACTTAAAGGGACAGATTTCAAAATTTTAAGTTAGTGAATTAAAAAGTAACCTTTAAGCCAGGTGCGGTGGTGCAAGCCTGTAATCCCAGCACTTTGGGAGGCTGAGATGGGAGAATCACGAGTTCAAAGCCAGCCTCAGCAACGGCGAGGTGCTAAGCAACTCAGTGAGACCCTGTCTCTACATAAAACACAAAATAGGGCTGGGGATATGGCTTAGTGGTCGAGTGCTCCTGAGTTCAATCTCCAGTACCAAACAAAACAAAACAAAACAAAACAAAAGTAACCTTTAACTTAATGTATGAAAGATCAAGCCTGTGGGTGGATCAAGGAGAAATAGAGAAAACCTTGATTGGGGTACCTTCTATTTCAAGGAATGGTAAGGAACATCATGTTGAAAGGGGACCAGATACCTCTATAGTCTTTATCATTTATGACCTGGTCCCAGACCAGGATTGAAAGAAAAGTGGCCGAGGACTGATCATACACACACCTGGGATAAAAAGCAGGTTTATTGTCAGGAGCCTGATAGGCTGCTCTGCACAAAGAAAGAGAGAGCAGCAGCAACTCCCCCTTGAATGTTGCCTTTTTTTAAAAAATATTTTTCTAGTTGTAGATGGACACAATGACTTTATTTTATTGCTCTGTATGTGGTGCTGAGGATCGAACCCAGGGCCCCACGCATGCGAGGCAAGTGCTCTACCGCTGAGCCACAATCCCAGCCCTTGAATGTTGCCTTTTATAGGCTAGAATCATGGTGGCATGTTAGGGGCGGGTTTAGTCTTGGTGACTGGCATAACAAGCATCACCTGATTTTGTGGAAGGCAAGTTTGTTTTTTAGGAACAGAGACAGGCAGTTCTCCCATCTCTCGAGGAGGGAACAGAGAGAGACTGGCATGTCTCCAGACCGGTAAGTTTCATCCGAGGCTAGTTTCTATTTCTTGAGAATAAGAACAGTATTCATAAAGTGGGGGTGGGGAAAGGAAGATGGTTGTAATTATGCCAACAAGGATAACTTTTGAATGTCCAGGATCCTAAAGCACCTTCACAGAACCAATCTGTTTTTACAACAGAGGATCAGCTTTGTAGGAAAATAATTTGTAAGTCTTACATATTCAATTCTGTGAATTTCAACAAAATTGACACAGGTGCATTCAAATAGTTTAGAAATCATAATCTAGAGCATATATATTCTGAGTATATATATTTTCAAATGCTATAATTCATCTATTAATTTTCTCAAAAGAGTGGAACTCTAAAAACATAATATTTATTTCAAAAGTTACCATAAGAGATATGTATGTTGCTCAATTTAAGTTTTTATAGGTATCTCACATTTGGGATTATCGTCGCCCGCCGGCAGGAGACAATAAGGACACCGTTGTTCTTAGAAAGCAGTCTTTATTTTGTCGAGCGCTCTTCTTGCCTTCCAAGGTTCTCTTTGTTCTTCCCCTTTTTCCCCCAGCCACCTTCTATATACTTTTTCATACAGCAGGAAGTGTTACAGAGCAGAGTTATAACCAATTAGCAGGAATAGCATTAT
>PVHX01026561.1:0-20652 GCA_004024805.1 Geosciurus inauris
AAAAAGCCAGCATTAGCAACGTAGGGAGACCCTATCTCAAAATAAAAAACAAAAATGACTGAGGATGTAGTTCAGTGGTTAAGCTTCCCTGGTTCAATCTCTGGTACAAAAACAAACAAACAAAACTGGAGGTGGATCACATTTTAGGGAAGAGAAGGAATTCTCTACTTGAACTGTGATGTTTGATGTGCTTGGGTCATCCAGATAGACATATTCAGGAGGCATCTCTCTGACCTGGAGTTTGGGCTCATACTGTTTACTTATTGTCTTGTGTGGACTCTGTTCTCTGAGCCTTATCTTTGCATATCATTTCTCTTTGGACCTGCTATTTGATTCATGTTTGGTGAGGAAGTAAAGGTTGGGCTGCCTTCTTATTTATTTATTCATTTTTGACATACTGAGACTCAAATTCAGGGTTCACACATGCTAGGCAAGCACTTTACCACTGAGCTACACCCCCACCCCATGTGCTACCTTCTTTAAAAGAGCAGAAGGAAGCCGAGTGCGGTGGTGCAACCCTGTAATCCCAGCACTTAGGGAGGCTGAGACAGGAGAATCGCGAGTTCAAAGCCAGCCTCAGCAACGGCGAGGCGTTAAGCAACTCAGTGAGACCCTGTCTCTACAGCAAACACAAAATAGGGCTGGAGATGTGGCTCAGTGGTAGAGTGCCCCTGAGTTCAATCCACAGTACCAAAAAAAAAAAAAAAAAAAGGAAGGAGAAAAAAAAAGTCAGGCACAATGGCACATGCCTATAATGCCTATAATCCCAGCTACTCTACTCAAGAGGCAGAGGCAGGAACATTACAAGTTTGAGGCCATTTTGGGTAACTCAGCAAGACCCTGTCTCAAAATATAAATTTTTTAGACAACTTGGTGGCAAATGCCTGTAATCCAAGCTACTCAGGAGGCTTAGGCAGAAATACACAAGTTCAAGGCCAGCCTCAGCAACTTAGCAAGACCCTCAGCAATTTAGCAAGAATCTGTCTAAAAATAAAAAGGACTGGGGATGTAGTGCAGTGGTAAAGCAACAATCAACATATATAATCATATGTAATATATGTAGATATATAATTTTTTAAAGGAATAAGTATATAGCTCCATGGTAGAGCACTTGCCTAGCATGTGTGAGGCCATGGATTCAATGCTCCATACCACATACACACACACACACACACACACACACACAGAAAAGTTCATGAACACCTCTATTGACTGATTACTATGTAACCCTCACAACCAGTTGAGGGTAGGTATTGTGATCCTCATGTTATAGGTAAATATATATACATACATATATATATATATGCACATATATATATGTAAATAAATTTGATGAAATTCTGAAATACCCATATCTTGGTCCAAGGCAAAGGAAGGAACCAGCTAAGTTTTTTGTTTGTTTGTTTTTGTTTTTTTGGTACCAGGGATTGAAGGTTTTTGTCCATCCCATTGTTATCTCAGTTCCTATTCTCCATGGGAACAGATCATCTATTAAAAGCTCCTTGCGTTGTTTTTCCTTGCTCCTCCCCTCACACCTGAACCGCCAGTTTCTTGTTTATTCCATTCCAGTTTCCCAATCCAATTTTGCTCTTATGCTCATGCCAAGTCAACTTTAAGATATTTTATTGAGCTCAAATTTCAAAGAGGAAACCCCTCTGCTTGGTCTAAGCAGCTCAATAATGAAATTCATCCATTTATTCAAGAAACATTTAAAATGCCCAGGGTAGGGCTGGGGCGGTAGCTCAGTGGTAGAGCGCTTGCCTACCATGCGTGGGGCACTGGGTTCGATCCTCAGCACCACATATAAATAATATAATAAAGATCCATCAACAACTAAAAAAAATTAAATAAATAAATAAATAAATAAATAAATAAATAAAAATAAAGTGCCCAGGGTAGTGGTGCATGCCTGTAATCCCAGCATCTCAGGAGGCTCAGGCAGGAGAATTGCGAGTTCAAAAGCCAGCCTCAGCAATTTAGCAAGGCATTAAACAATTTAGCAAGACCCTGTCTCAAAATGAAAAATAAAAAGGGATGTGGCTCAGTGATAAGCACTCCTGAGTTCAATCCCGGGCACAAAAAAAATTTTTTGAAAGTGCCAGGAGTGCTCGCTTCGGCAGCATATATACTAAAATTGGACCCATACAGAGAAGATTAGCATTGCCCCTGTGCAAGGATGACATGCAAATTCATGAAGCGTTCCATATTTTTGTTTTCTCTGATAAGGAGATGCTGATCCATAGTGGGCGGGGGTTAGGGAAGAATGAAGAAACTTTAGATTGTGCAGAGGGGAGTGAGGGGAGGGGTGGGGGATTGGGGATGGAAAGGACAATAGAATGAGACAGACATTATTACCCTATATAAATGTATGATTACACCACTGGTATGACTCAGTACCATGTATAGCCAGAGGAATGAGAAGGTGTAATGCCGGTGACTCTGGAGGATAAGGCAGGAGGATCACAAGTTTGAGGCCAGCCTTAGCAATTTATTGAAGCTGTGAACAATTTAGCAAGACCCTGTCTCAAAATTAAAAATCAAAAGGGCTGGGGATGCAGCTCAATGGTAACGTACCCCTGAGTTCAGTTCTCAATACCAAAAAAAGAAGAAAAGAAATAAGGATGGAGCTGGGTGTTGTGGTGGCACATGCCTACAACCCCAGCTACTCAAGAGGCTGTGGCAGAAAGATGGCAAGTTAGAGGCCAGCCTGGTAAATTTCATGAGATCCTCTCTCAAAAAAAAGGTGAAGGAAGCCCAGCATGGTGGCACACGCCTGTAATCCCAGCACTTTAAGAGACAGGAGAATCACCAGCCTCAGCAAAGGCGAGATGCTAAGCAACTCAGTGAGACCCTGTCTCTAAATAAAACACAAAATAGGGCTGGGGATGTGGCTCAGTGGTCAAGTACCCCTGAGTTCAATCCCTGGTACAAAAAAAAAAAAAAGATAGAGGAGGAAAAGAAGAAAGCTTGGAGAAACTGAAGAACTGAGGTCTGGGAAGAGGTATCCAACATCAGAAGTTAAGCATCTTCAAAGAATTTTATCACTTGGGGCACTCTTTCACTCTCCCTTCTGGCTTTGTCCATGGTCATACCTGAAGATGACCACTTCTAGGTTTTTCCTTGTGTAACTTGCTGCCTACAATTCAGACCTCTGAGAGTAAACCTCTCTCCATCCTCACCCATGCAACTTTGAGCCCCTTCTCAGGCATCTAAGACCCTGCAATGGGTCCAACAGCATAGCTAGAAATCCACAGGTCCAGATTCTTCCCTAAAGCATAGTGGCCTTCAGAGCCCTGCGCAGTGGCATAAGCCTGTAATCCCAGCACTTAGGGAGGCTGAGACAGGAGAATTTCGAGTTCAAAGCCAGCCTCAGCAATGGCGAGGTACTAAGCAACTCAATGAAACTGTCTCTACATAAAACACAAAATAGGGCTGGGGATGGGGCTCAGTGGTCGAGTGCCCCTGAGTTCAATTTCCAGCACCAAGAAGCAAAAACAAAAACATAGTGGCCTTCAGCCCTCTCTCCTCTGGTTCCTGCCCCCATGGTCCCAGCTTCACCTTTCCAGCTTGCTGACTCCCTTTACTCTATTAAACCGTAGCTGTACTTGTTTCTCCTTTCAGTATTTCTCACCATTTTCCCAACTTCTCTGGTTGTCCCTTTCATAATCTCCTTGATCCCTCTAATAAATCAGCTTCCTCCATGGCTCCCCTCACCCTGCCATACTGGGGATTGAAACCAAGGGTGTTATACCACTGAGCTACATTCCTAGGCCTTTTATTTTTTTAGTTTGAAAGAGGGTCTTGCTAAATTGCCCAGGCTGGCCTCAAATTTGCCATTCTCCTGCTTCAGCCTCCCCACTAGTTGTGCCACAGTGCCCAGCCCTCCATGGTTTTTTGCTGTTGTTTTGGGTAGGACAGGAGGGATACTGAGAATACTGGGTATTAAACCCAGGGCCTCCATGGTAGGCAAGTCCTCTACTAGAGAGCTACACCCCCATTCTCCCTTTAAAAAACAACAAAAAGAAACCACTTTATTTTAAGACAGGGTCTTGTTAAATTGCCCAGATTAGCTTTGAATTTGCATCTTCCTGCTTCAATCTCCTGAGATGACAGGTGTGCCACCCTGCCTGCTGCTGTGCCAGGGCTCCCTCATTATTTTGTTCTTCATTTTATGTTAATTAATTTATTAGTTTATTAATTATTATTATTTAAAATTTTTTTTTAGTTGTAGATGGACACAATATCTTTATTTATTTATTTTTATGTGGGGCTGAGGATCCAACCCAGTGCCTCATGCATGCAAGGCAAGTGCTCCACCACTAAGCCACAATCCCAGCCCTAGTTTATTAATTATTTTGAACCCAGAGTGCTCTACCACTGTGCTACATCCTCAGCCCTTTAAATTTTTTGTTTTGAAATAGGGTATTGCTAAATTGTGCAGTCTGGCCTCAAATTTGCAATTCTCCTGTCTCAGCGTCACTAGTTGCTAGGATTGCAGGCGTGTACCACCAAGCCTGGCTCCCTATGTCTTCTTTAAACATCTTCTTTGGCTACCTCTGGCAGCTGGGCTTTTTTTGGACTTAAGTTTTTCACCTACTCCTCCTTGGGCTCTCTGTGCTCCCACCAGGGTTGACTCTCAGGCTGTCACTCCTTCCCTCAGGAGTCTGCTTTTGCCCTGATTCTCTGGTCTGCCTTCTCAGGGGCTCCCTTGGTATCTCCCAGTAGTGGCCCTCTTCCTTTGTCTTTCCAGGGTACTGGTGTCTGTCCTATCAGTTCCTCTGCCCCAGTTCCCATCTCTATGTCCTCTAGTCTTTCCTGGTCTGCTCTGTAGACCGCAGTCTTCCCTTGTCTAGCGGCACCTCTCTCTGGACATTCCCTATCTTTGTCTCTGGTTCTCTCTACCCTAACTCTACCCCTTCTCTTATTCTAAGTCTCTCACCTCTGTCTAGCCCCCTCCGACTCTTCTTTTCCCTCCTTTGTCTCCCTCTCTCTCTCTCCCTCTCCCTGTCCCCCTCCCTCTCTCCCTCTCCCCTCTTCGTATCTGTCTGGATTTGTCTCTTCTTTCCCTATCTCTCGGTCTCTTCTTGGTCTCTCCGACTCTGACTTTCCCTCTATACCTACCCCCTCCCCCTCTTCTGTCTCTTCACCTTTCTCCGGGCCCTTGCTCCCTCGCTCCCTCCCTCTCTCTTTTCCTCCGCTCTCTCCGGCTCCCTCTCTCGCCTCGGATGACAGCGCTACCTCTTTTGTTGGCTCCGCAGCCAATCGCGGCCGCTGACGACACGGGGGCCGGGGCTATAAAGGGCCTGGCCCGGGCTCGGGCCCCCCCAGCCGCCCGCCCCGGCCGCTCGCCCGCCCCGCCCGCGCGCCCGCCGCCCCCGGCCCCCCCGGGCTCCCCTCGGCCGGGCAGCCCCCAATCCCGCGCCGCCCGGACCCCCTCCTCCTCCCTCCCTCTTCCCTCCGCCCCCTCCCTGCGGGACTCCGGCGTCCCCGCCCCCCAGTCCTCCTCCCCTCCCCTCCAGCATGGTGCTCGCGGCCCCGCTGCTGCTGGGCTTCCTGCTCCTCGCCCTGGAGCTGCGGCCCCGGGGGGAGGCGGCCGAGGGCCCTGCGGCGGCGGCGGCGGCGGCGGCGGCGGCGGCGGCCGGGGCCGGGGGGGAGCGTTCCAGTCGGCCGGCCCCGTCCGTGGCGCCCGAGCCAGACGGCTGCCCCGTGTGCGTGTGGCGGCAGCATAGCCGCGAGCTGCGCCTGGAGAGCATCAAGTCGCAGATCCTAAGCAAACTGCGGCTCAAGGAGGCGCCCAACATCAGCCGCGAGGTGGTGAAGCAGCTGCTGCCCAAGGCTCCGCCGCTGCAGCAGATCCTGGACCTGCATGACTTCCAGGGCGACGCGCTGCAACCCGAGGACTTCCTGGAGGAAGACGAGTACCACGCCACCACCGAGACCGTCATTAGCATGGCTCAGGAGAGTAAGTGGGCTTCGGGGCTCGAGCGATGCGTTGCTGGCTCGGCTCTGCGAAGGGTGCCTCTCGCTTCCAAGCCGGGCGCTCCCGGCTGCCTCGGCCCGGAAGCTTTTTCTGCGAAAACTTGATGGATTAGGGACCTGGGGCTATTCCGCAGAACTTTTTGGAGCGTTGAAGCTGGGCAACGGAGTTGTGTGCAGGCCCTGTTCCTGGAGATGGGAGGGGGCAAACGGGACGGTTGCAAGAAAATGCTTCCCACCACCGGTGTGCGAGAAAGATCCCCGTTAAAGGAGCCGGGGGTAGGGGGAGGATGGGGCCAGCGGCTTTGGGGACCAGGCAGACACTCTGTCCTGAAGGGCCACGGGAGGGGATGACTAGAGAACAGAATCGGGAGGCTCCCAGCTGGGCCGCACTGCTCTCTCTTCCCATCGTCCTGGCACCAACTCCCCGCCCGATGCCCCGCAACGCGCCCACCTGGCTCCAGAGAACCGAGTGCCCCTCTCTGTCCCAGGAATAGGATCCCAGAACCCTGTGTTCCTCCTGGCAGCCCAGCTGGCACCCTTTCCATCCTGAGCCGTGTCTCACACTGGGTATCCCAAGAGGCCAGAAAAGCTGTGTCTTCTTGGTACAGACCGATCCCAAGATAATTCAACTCCATTGCGCTGGGGGCTTAAGGACAACCATTGGGTTACTTAAACCTTAGTGTTCTGTCCCTTATTCACCTGCCCGATGGCAACTTGACTTAAGAGAGAGGAAGACCCAGGGAGAATGAGAAAGAACTGGATGGGTGTTGGGGGAGACTCAGGCATCCGAGTCCCTGGCCAAAGGAAAATGAACACGTTAATAGACATGAGCTGCTTTGAAATTTTATGGCCTGGAAAATCCAGGCCAATACCACTACCCCCAACTCTATCTCTCCCTAGGGTCAGGTGACTCCCTCTTCCCCTCCCCCACTGGGTCTCCCCCAACTCTTCAACTCCAGGGAACCTCCCTCATTCCCTAGTGGCTTGGCAAGGTCCCCCACCCCCCAGTTTGGTTTATGGCTCTGAACAGAAGAGGGGAGAGGCTGGTTTATTGGCAGACGGGTAATAAAAAGCTGGGGGCTGAGGGGAGTCCTAGTGGCCCACACCCATAGAAGAGGCACAGGAACCCAGGTGCGCATCTGGGAGACTTAGTACCGGGTAATGCCAAATGTATTTCTGTAGAACTTAACTCCACAGTACTTAATCAGTACTGCAAAGAAAACTAACCAGGAAAACTAACTGGATTTGTGTGTGTTTGTGTGTGTGTGTGTGTGTGTGTGTGTGTGTGTGTGCGTGCGCGCGCGCGCGCACATATACACCCTGCACCCAGAACTGGAGATCTGATCTTCGGTTACTCAGTCTCCCTTCTGTTCTTAAGACTTCTGCTTGTGGAAGCTAGGGTCAGTCTGAGATTGACCCAGGGCAGGGGTGGGGGTGGGGATTCTAGGAAACAGTTGTAGAAGAATTCTGATCAAGAGTTTGCTGGAAGATGAAGGGTACAGAGGGAAAAGATGCTCTGGTCTGTGTGGTATAGAGTGAGAATTTCCAGGATGGGTGACAGGGCCTTGGACTTCCCCTTGCACCTCACTATGCCTAGCATTCCTTAGCTATCGGCTTGACCTCAGAATTGGCTCTGGTAATGGAGATGCAGGAAGTGAAGAGACTCTGCATGCATGGATTGGGCAATGCAGGTTAAGACTGAAGGGGACACCTGCAGTTGGGGTCTCACCCCAACTTCCACTCTTGTGTCACCAATCCAGCACTTGGGTAACTAGGGAACTGGGTCTCCAGCCAGGTATTGTACGTCCCCTTTAAGAGCCTAGCTGAGCTCCTAAGAGAGGGAGGGGGAGTGGAGGGGAGGGGGGGGAGGGAGAGAGGGGGAAAAGGAAAAAGAGACTTTTATAGTCTAATCCCCAGGGACCCGCTTTAATAAGAGACTTGTGCTCTGCTAATCGGGGGAGGTGTTTGTCAGCAGAGATGGCCTCTGCTCCCCTCCTCCGTCTCCCCTCCCCCAGCCTTCAACCCTGGACCCCAGCCCCCACCTCGCCTAGACTGCTTTGCTTGCCCTAGTTCCCTCTACCCTCTCAGGCTCTCCCACCCCAGTCTTCATCCTGGGAACCCAGCCCCCTGCCCTTCTGGGAGCCAAGCCCAGCCCCTCAGTTTCTCTCTCCTCCCCATACTGAGAGGCCCCTGCCCTCTCAGCCCAACCTCCTGCCCCTAGGCCTTCTAGCTGGGTTGGAAAAGGGTGTGTAGTTGGGGGTGGAAAGGGGAGGCTGTAAGTAAGGAGGGGGTTGGGCTTTTGCTGAAAATAGTGCAATGACCTCTCTTCCCCAGCAGCACCGCCTACTAAACCTGACCTGCTGCCTGCCACCAACCAGATCAATCCAACACATATGTGGCCCCCTCCCTTCCCCACCAGAGCTGTGTTGGGGACTCTCTCAAGCCCCTTTCCCTCTATAGCTCTACCTGCTTATTCTTTGTTCCTCCCTCCCTACCTCTTGTGTCCTCTTATCTTTACCCCACCAGGTTTAGCTTCCTCTCACCTCTAGCTTTTTAATCCCCACCCACTACTTTCTGCTCAACCCTGGTGTTCTCCACCTCCCAAACTTATTTCTTCTCTCACCATGATCTTTGTACTAGTTCCATTTCTCTGCCTACCTCCACTAATCTGACTTCGCTCCTGGCTCTTCTTCTTCCCTCACCTTCTCCAATCCTTCCCCTGACTCTTCGCCTTCCCTTTACTTTCTCCCTATGTCCTGTCCCCTACTAGCACTGTCTTCCATCCAGTGGGGGAGAAGTATATGAGGATTCCCTGGGGTGGGGAATCCTTTATCTGAAGGAACCAAAGTCTCCAGTGCCCAATTAATCCCTCACCTTCAAATTGTAGGTCAGCAAAGGGAGTAGGTTATGTTTAGAGCTTAGAAAACCAAGCATTTATTGAGAAACTACTACTATTTTCATATTCTTTAATGCTCAACACCTCTATGAATCAAGAATCATTACTATCATACAAGAAGTCTTATGGTTAAGGTCAGATGAGGAGTCAGGCAGTGGTTAAACCCACTTCAATTCAATGTAGCCAAAGGACAGTTCAGGAAGAATGCTCAAGCACTTGCCTGTGTAATTGAAAACTGGGAGTTCATTCAGCATGGATGTATTGAATACTGCTTGGTACTATGGGAAGCACTAAAGCTACAGTGGTGAGCAAAACACATAGTATGGACAGTGTCCACCCTCAAAATGAGTATCTAATAGTAAGAAATAGACATTTCCTATGCCTAAATTGGGCTAATAAGCCATTTGGATTGTTGCTTGTCATTCCAGAGCTCACCAGTAGCTTCCTTGTCCCAGCTACTCCTAATCTCTGAATTTCTTCTCCCCAAGCACCACTCTATTATATCATCACTGAAGCTCCAGGCAGTAGGATAAATGGGAGGACTAACAGAACACTGCACCTCAGAGAACCAAGGAAGATGATGGAAAGGACTTTGTGTATTATGTCTTAAAATATGAAGATTATTAAGGACTTTCTTCCCTATCCCTTTCAGAAGATCCTTCCTCTCCTGGAGTGGGAGTGTGTTCATGGATGTTAAGTCCTCCATGACTACACAGAATGTGAGACCTGGGCATAATACCTAAGGGCCTACCTGGACTTCTGCACCATAGCAATATGGCCCTGGCAAAGCTCACTCCAGATTCTTCCTGTTTAGACAGAGAATAGACATTCTTGTCCAGACAAACATGATTCAGGGCATTCCCAAACTAAGAGATTAGGAAAGTGAACTGGGAGAAGCTGGGAGCACAGGGATACACTGAACATCTTCTTTAATCCTCAAGGTTTAATTTATGGTCCAGAACAAGGGGAAAAGGGTCAAGATGTAAAGTTGAGATGTTGAACCTTTGTAGACTTGCTAGCACTGGACCAAAAAACCAAAGGAAGCTCACGGGAGAAAAAGCTACTGATGAAAACTTTGTTTGTGGTGCCAGAGATTGAACCCACGGTCTCATTAATGCCCAGCACTTTCTCTACCACTGAGCTACATACATCCCCAGCCTCTTCCCCCTAAATTTTGAGACAAGGCCTTGCTAAGTTGCGAAGGCTGGTCTTGGACTTGCGAGCCTCCTTCCTCATCCTTGAGTAGCTGGTATTACAGACATGCACCAACTGTACCCTGCTGATTATAGTTGATTTGGTGTGTTGAATTATTTCTGATGCTTTGGGCAAGTAGAAAGAAACACATTTTTCCTTTCCTCAAAAGCTGAGGCAGTAATGGTGGTAATGAGGAGGAAGCAGCTAAGGAAACTTGTTTTTAGGAGGAATGAGAAGTCAGATGCATAGGATGTGCTTGGGTAGTTCCATTCTCGTGGGTGTGCTACTGGGAACGACACAAGCCTAGATCTCAATTCTGGTTTACTTTTTAAGATAAATTTAGCCTACATTCTCTCTCTGGACCTCTGGACCTCTGAGGGCACCTTTTCTTTAAATTTTTTTGCCAGGGGGGATGCCAGGTTCCACCTGCCCATCAGACGAATCAGCAGAAATGGGGCAAGGTGACCTAAGGACAGCAGGTGTGGTAAGAGGTATGGCTTCTATGAAGAGATTAAAGATCAGAAAAAACTGGAGTCTTACATTCTGGGATAGTTGGAGGAAGGAAAGGATGTAGATAGATGATGGGAGAATTCCCTGATAACTATCTTTGCAGGTTATCTGGTAGAGGGGAACCTATGCATTAGGGTAAGTAAATGGATTAGGGAACTGGTATAGATCAGTAAGGCCTGAAAGAGCCCTCATCCAAACTGAGGAGGCACTGTTTTCAGTACCAGAGATTCCATAAGGATAATCCACAAATAGCTACAAGAGAGGGACAAAGAGCTGGAAAACTCAGGCCGAGGAGTCCAAACTGCTAATGCCACCCAGGGCTGCTGATCCTTTCTACAAATACCCTTTGCTGATGTTGTGCTCCTTCTCTCTTATCAGCGGATCCTGCAGTGCAGACAGATGGCAGTCCTCTCTGTTGCCATTTCCACTTCAGCCCCAAGGTGATGTTCACAAAGGTACTGAAGGCACAGCTGTGGGTGTACCTTCGGCCTGTGCCCCGCCCAGCCACAGTCTACCTGCAGATCTTGCGACTGAAACCCCTAACTGGGGAAGGGACTGCAGGGGGAGGGGGTGGAGGCCGCCGTCACATCCGTATCCGTTCACTCAAGATTGAGCTGCACTCGCGCTCCGGCCACTGGCAGAGCATCGACTTCAAGCAAGTGCTACACAGCTGGTTCCGCCAGCCACAGAGCAACTGGGGCATCGAGATCAACGCCTTTGATCCCAGTGGCACAGACCTGGCTGTCACCTCCCTGGGGCCAGGAGCTGAGGGGCTGGTGAGCAGGGGGCCTGAAGTGGTGGTAGATATGTGTAACCTGGCCCTGAGGAGGTGGGGATATTAAAAAGTAGACCAGGAATGTGAAGGGAGGTGGGGACCAGTGTTACTTTTCAGTTCAGGAGCTGATTCTAGAGGAGTTGGAGGGTAGGGTGGCACCTATCACTTTTCAGGGAGCCAAGCCAGGCAGCAGCTAAAAACTGGATTTGGGGTAAAGGTGTCAGTTAATGGGAGATCCGTGGGAACACAAAAACTGGCCATTGATGAGGCTCTGAGCCAAGGGGCTGATGAAGGTCAGGTTACCAGGAGAGGAAGAATTAAGGAAGGCTGAGTTGAGAGATGCTAGATGGAAAGAAAGTGAGTTGAAGATAAGGGCTGGGGGTGGGAGCAATGGAAAAGCCAAGAAGTCAATGGTTTCTGTTCTGATGCCCCTATTGAGAAGCAGATGGGGGGAAAAAACCAGAGAAGAACAACTGTTCAGGGCTATGTCACATCTCTTTCCCCTCTCCCTGACCCTCAGCATCCTTTCATGGAGCTTCGAGTCCTAGAGAACACAAAACGGTCCCGGCGGAACCTAGGCCTGGATTGTGATGAGCACTCAAGCGAGTCCCGCTGCTGCCGATATCCCCTCACAGTGGACTTTGAGGCTTTTGGTTGGGACTGGATCATCGCACCTAAACGCTACAAGGCCAACTACTGCTCCGGCCAATGCGAGTACATGTTCATGCAAAAGTATCCACACACCCACTTGGTGCAACAGGCCAATCCAAGAGGCTCTGCTGGGCCCTGCTGCACACCTACCAAGATGTCCCCAATCAACATGCTCTACTTCAATGACAAGCAGCAGATTATCTACGGCAAGATCCCTGGCATGGTGGTGGATCGTTGTGGCTGCTCCTAAGGTGGGGGACAGTGGATGCCTTCCCCACAGACCCTACCCTGAGACCCCAGTCCTGGCCCCCATCTCCCCAAGCCCTAGAGCTCCCTCTACCTCTTCCCATGAACATCACACCCTGACCAAGCAGTGTGCAATACAACAGAGGGAGGCAGGTGGGGGTTGAGGGACAAGGGGTTGGGGAAACGGGAAAGGAGGGACATGGTTAGGGTGAAGTGTTTGAGGTTTGCAGGTAAGAAGGTTTGGCAAGAAGACAGAGAGATGTAGAGACAGAGGTACAGACAGAGGGATAGAGACAGAGGAACAAACAGAGCAGCATTGAGAAGGCAAAGGAATAGAGAGGCAGAAGAGACAAGAGACTAGGCAGAGACAAACAATGAGAAAGAGACGGAAATGGAGTAATAAATGAAAGCCCCACACCAAGCCTCCTTTCTTCCACTGGCAAGGTGAGGGGCTTGGTATAGTTTGGGGAGATCCCCTGACTACCCAGTAGGAGAGGAAATCAAAAATCCATTCTTAGCAACTTCCCTCTCTCTCTCCAACAATAACCAGGGGGAGGGAAGCGAGGGCAGGGGCAGAAGTAAGGATTTGGGAATTTTATTTATTTATTTATTGTGACTTTTCTTTTTTCTTTTTTTTTCTTCCTTTTTGGGTACTTGGCTTTACTGGAATAGGAGGGCCCCTGCCCACTATGCCCCATTTGTCCCTTATGCCCCAAACCCTGCTCTTCCCCAACACCCACCCACTTAAGCACTTGTATAAAGCCTCCAGGGTTGGGAATGGGCGTAAAGGGCAAGAGGGCTGGTATGTGTGTTTGTAACCCATAAGCAACCTAACTAACCAAACAGGTTGAACTGAGTGGCCATGGAAATAGTAAGAGGTTAGGGTTTAAGAGCTGGGGAGAGGGGAAGTCCTCAACATCCAGGATCTATGAGAGAGCCACAAAATTAACCCTCAGGCCCACCTTCTTCAAGGTATTGATTTAGTCAGAGGGTACAGCCTGTTTATGCCCAAATTACCCTCAGCCGAGAGAGACCAAAGAGCCTGTGGAATGCCCCTGCTCCCAGCCTCTATCTTCAGGTCAATAAAAAACAGTAGAGACCCCAGAGTCTGGGAAAGATTAGGAAGGGTCAAGAAAGTAGTAGTAAGGAGGCTGAAGGTTACAGGGCATTTGAATCCAAATCACTGCTCTAGGCTAGGGAATAGAGTCTGTAGACCAAGGTGGAAGGGATTCTGGAAGGGGGACATTTTAGTTCCCCACCCCCAAAGCTCAGGGTGGAAGGAGGGAGAACAAGGGAGCAGAGTGTCTATAATTTTTATCTTTTATTTTTGGAGTATAGAAGTACCTGGAAGCAGGAAGGGCATAGTACAGTGGGGAAAGGCATCTGACAAGGCCAAGGATGGGAAGGAAGGCGATTCCCTGGTTTGAAAGGCTAGGAAGCAGGCAGAAACTAGTTGCCACTTCAGGTCACTAGCTGGGCCAATTCATTCCTCCCACAATCCTGACTTACTCTCCTCTGGACTCACTGTGCCTCAGTTTCTTCCCCTCGATGGAATGAGAAATAGCAGCACCCGCCACAGCCAAGAGATGAATTCTGAGCACTTACCACGGGCACTTTATGGACATAAAATACCTCTCGCTGTGGGACAAGATAACCAGGGCACCAGAGTAGTGGTGAAGATATGTGAGGCTTAGAGGAGTCAAAGGCTTCAGAGAGTACAAGTTCCCCTGCCTCCCAGATGGACAGTGCCTGAAGCCAAGGAGTTGAGAATCTCCACACCCTACCCATACCTCACCAGCAGACCTCTTGGCTCCAGGCAAGAGCCAAGGTTGTCAGGAAATTGGAGGGGGGTTGGGAGGGATCACCTACAGCAAAATGGTACTCTTAAGTAGAGCTAGCAGTTATGGTCTGGTAGAAACAATACTGAACTAAAGTTAAGCCCGAGCTAGAAAGCAAATCTGGAAGGCTTGTTCTTCTTGAGTGCATGTCTCCTGCTTGGACCAGACCATTGAAGGGGCAAAGGTATGGTGACCACCCCTGGGAAAGTGATGCTGGTGAAATTTAGCATCTTACTTCTATTCTCATAGTGAGAAAATGAGATAAGGTGTTTCAGTAGTGGAATGGGCAGGGACTGTTAAAGCTTTTCAACTCATCTTCCATATAGCAGCTATGTTAACCCCAAGTCTCTCCTCTCTGGCCCTATTCTTCATCCTTCTGCCCCAGTCTTGGAGTCTAAGACACACCTAACCATTCACATTTCCTTGGTGGAAGGAGAGGAGCAGAAAAGTGAAGAATAGAACATGCTTCCCCGCAAGGTCCAATACCTCTTGATCTTGGACAGAGCGGGGACTGGACAATAAACATTAGGTAATTTCCCTCTACAAAATCTAGACAGCTGGGGCATTAAATTTGGGGGACACTTAAAAAATGACCCCATTAATACCACCAAATAAAGACCTTTGCAGGGTCAGGAAAGGGGTCATTTCTCTATGAATATAAATCTGAGTTGAAATCTCAGTCCCCTGTTCTTCCCTATCCCCAAAGAGGCATGGGATAAAAAAGCTTGGGAATGCAACCCAGTGGGGGCTGGCACTCTTCCCCCACCTTATGTGTGTGGACCTGGCCAGTGCCCCTCTGAACATATCATTATTGGTGTAATTCTTTACTTTGTGTATTTGTTACATCGTGTGCGTAATTGCCTTTGTTTGTTAAGGGTGTTTGAGGAGTATGGGGCTGACAGGGGCACTGGAATGCCAGGAAAGGACTTCTTCACTGAGATCAAGGCTTCCTGGAGGGAACCACTGCAAAAAGGCCATCAGGTAGTTTTCAAGTTATGTGACAGAGGGCAAAGATGGCCATAGGGTGCTCTGAGTTTTGGGATGGTCACATGACACAATCCAGCACTTGAACCTGAAAAAAGAAAAATAAAAGCAGTCAAAGAGTTTAGAAATCAGTGCTGAGCTCTTCTCCCTAATCAAGCACCACATTTACACCTTGGAGACCAAGAACTGAAAAGGATCTAAGAGAGGAAACCTTTTGCTCTAGGACTAAGAAGATGGGGTCCTTGGAGCAAGAGAAAAAACACTTAGGAGCTGGGTGTGTGGTGCACACTTATAATCCCAGCAACTCAGGAGGCGAAGGCTGAGGCTGAAAGATTGCAAGTTTTGAGGCCAGCCTCAGCAACTTACCAAGATCCTGCCTCAAAAAAAAAAAAGGGACTGGGGATGCATGTGGCTAAGTGGTAGAACACCCCTGGGTTCAATCCCTGGTACTGCAAACAACAATAACAAAACACTAAGTGCTTATGGGATGAGGGTTGGGACATGCAGTCCAAGGGAAATGGACAGAGGATGGGAAAGGAAGAGCTTGATTCAAAACAGACCCCCAAATTACAAAACTCTCCCAGCCTCCTTAGAATAGAAAATCTGAAGTTCTCTTAAGACAACCCAACTGCTATTCTACAGTCCCTGACCCTAGGTTTCCTCAACAGTTTCACCAAAAGTCCTGAAACAAACTGACAGGTGTTTGCTTTGTCTGCATAAAAAGTGATTAAGCATTTCAAACAAACTTTGAGTCCATTGTATCTAGAGGTCCCATATAACTAAAGGACAATTCCCAGGATGTTAAAAGTTGGGGGTAGCAAAACAATCTTGCCTGACATATCAATAACATAAGGAAAGCTCCTGTGACACCAACATGATCCTGAATGGGTAGCAGGGATACTAAGGGTTCAATGTGCCATCATGCTTTCCCTGCCTTGTCCATTCTACTAGCAGACTGCCCCCCCTACCCCATACCAACTACAAAACAGGTTGGGACCAGGTAAGTAAAAAGACTGTTATGCACTGTATCCTCCTTCAAAGGAACTGCTTTATCCACAGTTCTATCCTAGCTTATGGCCTGAGTCAAAAATGGGTTTTCTCCCCCTACTACTCAAAGGAAAAACAGAAGAAACTATAAGATAAGTTTTAAGTCTTTTCTCCTTTTCCCAAAACACCCTCCAAGAAGTGCATTAGCAGCTATCCTATCATTTGCCTTTGCCCAGTTTTAGCATTTGAGGGGCATGCCCCAAGCTAATAAACAGCAAGCACTATAGTATTTAGTGTCTGGTATGTAGTGGGGCAGAAGCAGGAAAGTCAATGCCCCAGGTGACAATGTCAGCTTTCCTAACCATGAGCTGAGGATTAAGAGAGCAACTGGAACTCTTCCCAAATCTTCCTAGTATCCAAACCCCCAAATACAACTGCATAAGCACATGTATGAGTATATACCTAGGCCCAAACTCACCCCTCATCCTTTTATCTAGAATCTGTTCAGGTGAGGAAAAAATGTTCTTATCCTAAATTTTTATTTTATCCTTATAAAATTAAGAGCTAATATTTTTTCAATGATTATTAAGCAAACTATACTAAGCAAATTGTGCTGAGTTCATAATATGATAGTATTACTTAATTTTCACAGCAACCTTCACAATAGGGTTCCTACTGATACAGAGTCTGGAGAGAGTCACAGAATGATTAATTTGCCCAAGGTCAACACAGACCTAGTGTGACAGAATAAAAGATTAAACCTAAATAGTTACTACACACATTACAGTCTAATCTATTAATCGTGATATAAGAGAAAACAAAATACAGAGACAACAGAGAGGAAAGAGATGACAAAGTCAGGAACACCTTGGGTTCAAAGCATCTGCAAAGGCATGCAACCTTTCATTTTCAATCCCTTTGGAGGAAAAAACAAGTCTGGAAACAGCAAGAGAAGGGGAGGTTAGAATGCGCGTGGGGGTGGATTCTAATAATCAGAAGTGGCACTGCCCGTCAAAGGCCTTGTGTAAGAGAACAGGGAAGCAAGGTAACAATAATGCACACCTATAATCCCAGCTACTCAGGAAGCTGAGTCTGAAGAATCACAAATCTGAGGCCTGAGCAACTTAGTGAGACCCTATCTCAAAATTAAAACGGGCTAGGGATGTAGCTTGGTGGTAAAGTGCCCCTGGGTTCAATCCTCAATACTGGGGGATGGAGCGGCAGAGAAAAAGTTATCCTCTCAATTATCTAAGTTCCTCCCTAGCCCTCATCTGTTTCTCATGTTAGACACAGCTCAACACTAAGAGGTCTGGCACAGTGGAGTGTAGCCATAGTCCCAGCTACTCAGTAGGCTGCAGCAGGAGAATTGCCAGTCTGAGGCCAGCATGGGCAATACAGGCAACATAGTGTAATGATGTCTCAAAATACAAAAACAAACAACAAAACACCAAGAAGCTCTCACCCTTCCTTCCTATACCTTTTGCCCACGCAGAAGTTTCTAGCCCTCTATCTCCAGTAGTTCTCAAGAGCTGGGGTTGGGGGAAGGGCAGCTTAGGGTGATGGTGGTGAAGAGAATGATCCTAGAGAACCATAAAAAGGTGCAGATTTACAGCTAAGGAAGCTAGTTCTCTCCACAGCTTTTATAGACTCCCTCATTAAGAGCCTCCAGGTATGTGGAGAATGTCACAGCTTTATAGCAAGGAAAAGACTGGAGTCAGCTAACCACATCTGGATGTAGAGGAGTGAGACTAAGGGATAAGAAGGAAGGAAGGGTATTTGGATCCCAGATAAGAATCATAAGGCTAGGTGTCTATTCTGTTAAGCAAACAAAATTTAAATTCAGGGAAAAAATCCTAATTTTGAGCATTCTAAACTATTCATGCTCAAAAAGTTATGTGTGGAATGACTACACTGAGTCAGTCAGAAAGAGAACATGGTGGTCAGGCTTGGAAGTTAGAATCTTCTGACTGAGACAATGTCAAAGATCTGGGGAAGTTGGGCATCGTGGTGCATGCTAGTAATCCCAGCAACTCAGGAAGAAGGATCACAAGTTCGAGGCCAGTCTTGGCAATTTAGTGAAATCCCATCTCAGAAACTAAAAAGGGCTGGGGATGCAGTTCAGTAGCAGAATATTCCTATACAATCCCCAGCATACCATAAATAAATAAATGAACAAACAAACAAATAAATAAGTGGAGAATAGGGAAGTGAGCTGAGTAAGGAGAATGATAAAGTTTGAAGAAAAGAATCTAGTGAATAAGGCTAAACACATTTCTATAAGGTTATAGAGGCTAAAGAGACAAAGTGAAGACAATTTCTGAGGGACCCATTGTTCTATTCCATTATTAGCATCTACTCTATTTCTCTCTTTTTTTGGTACCGAGGATTGAACTCAGGGGTACCTGACCACTGAGCCACATCCCCAGCTCTATTTTGTGTTTTTTGTAGAGACAGGGTCTCACTGAGTTGCTTAGCACCTCGCTGTCGCTCAGGCTGGCTTTGAACTCGCAATTCTCCAGTCTCAGCCTCCCAAGTGCTGGGATTACAGGCATGCACCACCATGCCCAGCCCGGCTTCTTCTTAAAAAATAAAAAATCTTAGGGTAAAAAATCCTTACTGAATCTATAATCTCTCTTATGTTACAAAACTGAACAAATTTCTTGGTTGTTTTCAGATGAAGCCACAGGAGAGAAAGAGGGAAAAACAGTTAGTTCTGAGATCAGAGCCTAAAGTCAAGAAAGGGAGGCAAACAGAACAGACTAACGGGAAGGGAGGGAAAGTCACTCCATATATAAGCTTTATTTGGTTGAGGATGTAACAAAAATCTAACCAACTTTCCTTCTTGTTCATTTCTCCAGAATCTCAGATGGGGCAAAATTCACAACAATAGGCAACCTTTGGATCTGTCCTCCAAGGTACAGTTTTCCTAAAGTATCCAAACGTAGGTCCCTGCCCTTGTCACCAACCAGAGCCTTTGTAGAAATAAAGCGATTCTTAATGTTAGAAAGTTTGAAAAAATCATCACCTTTCTACTAATCACAAAACCAGGCAGGTTTTCATAGAATTAAAGACAAAGATTACAAACCACAGCAACATAAGAGTTAATCATGGGAGCAAAGTTTTCAGGTAAGATACCAGGCTTGTAAATTTTATAATCCTACTTCACAGGGGGAAGAAAAAAAAAAACCTTTTATAGATGTCCAAATATAAAGATTAAGAGGAGACACCCTACACCAACACATCTAAAAAAGACTAACAAGTCTCAGATTTATAGCAAACTTCAAATGCAAACAAACAGCCTGCTTAGGAAGAGTCAAACCTTTTCTAAGTAGGAAGCTCAGCAAGGAAAATGAATTTTAGTAATATCCATGAAACACTACCACCAAAACTGCAATAGTATCCTTCTGCAACATGTTAAGATAAACCAGCACATGGCTTAACCAAAAGCAAAGTAGAGCTGGGGTATAGCTCAGTGGTATTACAGTGGCCTCTCATGTGCAAGGCCCTGGGTGCAATCCCCACCACTGAGGGTGGGTGGGGGGAAGGCAGCATCCTGTCACATTGCTTATGTTCCCAATTATCTAAGTAATAATGTTTAATGTTTAACATTTCTGATATTCTCTTTCATGCTTTGAATCCCTACATTTTCTTCTATCTCTGAGGGGCATCCAGCCTATCTATCTTCCTGAACTGCAAAACCAACAAAGTCTCACACAGTGATTTGTGTTGGAATCAATTATCCTGCCAGGCCACATGGAAAATAGGGTCCTTCTTACTGTAGGACTCTAGGCTCCATTTTATCCAACGAGGCTTTTTTACTAACTTATAGTAGGGAATTAAAAATCATTAGTCCTTGTATTTATATCTTTTTTTTTTTTTTTGGTACTGGGGATTGAACTCAGGGGCACTCGACCACTGAGCCACACCCCCAGCCCAGTTTTGTGTTTTATGTAGAGACAGGGTCTCACTGAGTTGCTTAGCACCTCGCCGTTGCTGACGCTGGCTTTGAACTCGCGATTCTCCTGTTTCAGCCTCCCTAAGTGCTGGGATTACAGGCCTGTAACCTCATCCGGCTTATTTATATCTTTTCTATCTCCTGAAACCTCCTATACCCCCCCTATTTTACCTCTATGGGTCATTCCAACCTGCTAAAGCAAAGATTCAGGGAATAACTTGACCTCTTTACAGAAGTTAAAGAGGTAAAAGGATGCCTGTGAGTACGAGCAAAGGTAATAAATAGGCTTAAAGGGTAGACTCATACTCTACCTTGTCTTCTTTCCTAAGGGATAAAGACAGTATGGCTAATTCCTCATAATATTTGCCCCCAAAAGCTCCCATTATCTTTCCTAATCTGACTCCAAGAACTTACAGGAGGAGCACCTAATAAAACACATTTTTGCCTTTTCTATTTTTTTATTAACAAGCAAAATAATTAAAAACAAAACCACAAGAACCTTAAAGTTGGAACAACAGTAAGTTAAATTGCTGCTGGAGTTCACTGATGTACCTGGGGTACATGCTCCCTCACTGCAAGGCAGGACGTAGGCACATGACTGTGCATTTAGGTATACATGTGACCAAGAAGAATCAGA